>JAOVVB010071762.1:0-13971 GCA_028570985.1 Heterobranchus longifilis
ATAATGTATAGTTCCATTGCTTTTAATTTAATAAATTCAACGATGTAAAATCATGCAATTTTCAACAGCTTGTTCTTCTGGATTACTCATCTAAACTGTTATTGTCCGATCAAACCGAGGGAATCAGAAAGAAAGGCCTTTTAATAGAAGCCTGCTTCAAATAAAGTTGAAGTTGAGGTAAGTAAAAAGCCCCGGTCACTATTTGAGGAACTACGGTATGTAAAAAAAAAAAGTACTTGCCTGAGCCACCTGTTGATTTTGTGTCTTGTTGTTGAGGAATGTTCGGCTGAGCTTGTTGCTGCTGCCTAAGAAGTGAACAGAGAATTTGTATCAAAATCCATGCATTCATTTTCCTTTCACTCAAAAGGGGTGGACACAATATCATATTGATAATATTTTTAAACAAGGATGGTGTTTGATAGATTGGCTGAGAATGTCTTTACGAAGTGTTTGTACTATCTAACAATGTGTTTTCTGATTGGATGGATCCATTTTTGAATCTGCACTGTCATCCTCATATATCATATTGTGTACAGTATTTTTTTCTTGTATGCTTAATGTACAGATTTCGTTCTTATTCTTTTTAAAAAAAAATTGTACAGTGTGTGTTATTTAAACTGTTGCTACTCTGCATTTTTCATTTCCCCCTGGGGACAAATAAAGTGCTTTACATTTGAATTTATTGCAGGGCTATTAAACTGAATTGCTAATAAGTGTTTACAATATTGTGTACAGTAGTCACCAGGCATGCAGTTAAACCTACCGATCAAAATAGGCTTGTCTTCTCCTCCGGAGTTCCTCGGCTGTGAGCGCCTCATTCTGGCCTTCTCTTTGTCCTCCTGCAGCGCTCCCCGCTGCCTGGCTCCCTGATTTCACATTTCCCATTTCAGACTCTGAGGACTTGTTGCTCATCACTGCTCCTATAATATTATTAAAAAAAACACAGACCCAATTTTCAGTATATGGTGCAGAGTATTAGTAATTGTCATACTCACATTTTGATGAACATTTGGACGAAGAAACAATATAATATTTTAAAAAACCTTTGGATAACTCATCATTTACCTTGCATGCTAAGCTGTATGGCCCTGCGAAGATCAGCTTCTTCATCTTCCACATCGATGTCCTGTCTGCTGAGCGCCAGAGCTTTCTTCAGCTCTTCATCTTCATCCACCACCTCATCCTCCACGCCAAAGGCCATCTCAGTCTGGCTCAGAGCCGCTGACCTGCTGCTCACGGTGCAAGAATCAGTTGCCACAAGTACGTAAAAAAGCTTATTTTTTTAGCAACTTGAAACATAAACAGAATCTAAGATACTTATCTACATAGTATATTGTCGAGTCTGCACATACAGTACATACCCTGCGCTTGTCTGGGCTTCATCCTCTCCAATGAGCCTCGGTCGCTGCTGCTGCTGCACCCTCATGATCCCAAGAATCTGCTCTGCTTCACACTCAGGGAGGTTTCCTCGGATCACAAATATGGAATAACCTGCACAAATTCAACTTTTAGAATGGTTTCTGCATTGCAACAACTAAACATAGTATAATAAAAGTCAATATTGCAATACCTTCTTGTTGTAACTGTGCAAGGAAAAGGGCTAGATAAGTGTCTGATATCAACTCTGGTCCGGTCAACAGTGAATTCAGGTTAAACCACTGCAATGAAAACATTTTGTTTTAGTAAAAATATCAAACTGTGTTAACATTGTTTATGATGACAAGTGCCTCATACCTGTTGTCCAAGTTTGCGTATAGTAAACCAGTGCTCCTTGTAGTTGCAAATAAAGGCTTTCTCATTTCTGAAAAGTAGTAACAGCTGTCACCATCAACTTAAACTGCAAAGTAGCTATGTGATTACAGTTAAGACATTACAAAATAAAGTTTTTGAAAACTTTACATTGGATTAATCATCAGGCTTTGGTACTCCCGGCTGTTGAAGAGGATTAGCTCCAAGCCCCACACTCTCAGTGCATTGCTAATTACCTAGATAATTTAGATGACAGAAAAAGGAATTAATATTACTGACTTATAATGGTTATGTTATTAAGTAACAATAAAAAGTGAATCTCTCACTTGTATTGAAAAGAACCCGCTGTCATCCATGTTCCCAGATGGTTGCTAGAAACACATTCACAGCACAAAGTTAGAAACTGTTTGTTAAGCACATGTGTAAATAAATAATCCACTTCTATTTCTCCTCACCTGTAAGAAGGTCCTATACTCCTCACTGGCCATACCTCCCTCAGCCATCCTCATCCTCTCCTCTTCATCAAGCTGATGGGCAATGGAGGACAGATCCACAGGAGTGAAATACTCACCCTGCAGGAGGTTGTTGAGACAGTGTTGGGCGCAAAGAGAGCCCTCTTGCTACAAATAAAGGATTAACGTTAGTTATTGATAAGACACCGGCGCAAATGACACTTAATATAGCAGCACGATGACATTCTCTTAACAACTTAGTTAGCTTTATGGATGTGGAATTAACTAACGTTAATAGTAAACTGTGTGGATTTGGTCTGACCCCACGGTAACAGTCATACACCAGTAGAGCTACATACAGCTAGCTTACGTAAACAACAAACACAACTACTCTTAATGCTCCTTTAACACCTGTAAAGTCACTTCGTTTACTAACTTTACAATAATAGCATGCTTGCGGCTGTTGTGAAGCTTTCTGCGTTGTCACTCATAGCTGAAAAGAAACTTTTCATAATCTCTGACTAGCAGGTGCAGTTAGCATTTAGCTGTCTGGACAACAATACTGCCAAACACCACTACAAATCTCTCAACACCGGCAGATCGCGCCGGTAAACAAATCGCCGAAAGAAGGCCCACGGCTTTCCGGATAAACACGACGAATAACTCGGGGTTTGATGCTTTAAGTTAAACGTTTTAACTTACTTTCTCATGAAATATGGAATCCATATTCAGCTTTCTGTCAAACATTGACCTCTGACCTCTAGCCCCACAGCATTCATCACCATGAAAAGAAGGGACGATCTTGACCGGCGCCCTCTAGTGGCTTGGATCCCACTCCATACAAAACTACATTGGCGGATTTATACATTTACACCTATGATTTATACCAGCGACATCATTGAAACCACTGGCTTTTTTTCCCTCCGTAATATAACAACATTTGACCAAAATATTACAGCTGGACCAGAGCTGGATTCAGGCTGTCACAAGGGGGTCTAGCATATTTTTTTGTTTACAAAATGCTTGTTTTGACCAGAAGCATATTACTAATAGAAAAAAGTGCACTTTTTCAAATAAGTGTGCTATTTGATTAATAAACTCAGGTACAAGTGCTTGACTACATCTAAATATTTATCACTATTCTAATTATGGTCTAATGACGTCGCAAAAGGTTTCGATTACTAGCATGGATGTGGGATGTAACGTTATAACCAAAGATGGTGGATATAGGAAGATATAGCACTACAGGCACCGCCAATGTTAAGAAACGGTACACACTTCCGGTCTCCTAAGTGGGCGCGGTGAAATCTCGTTGGTGCGGTGGCGATCGCGGCAGTTAGCTGAGCTGTTTCCATCTCGCGAGAGTTCATTGCTGAGACAGAAAAAGGTCTCGAACAAAGTTAAGTTTCTCCTGATCTGTCCGTCTGAAAAATGTCATTTTAGTGTCAGGATATTCAGGAGATATGTGGCTTGTGGAAACTGTGTCCATTCTTTACTTTTGTGATTATTGGGCGAAAGGATCGATCATAATCTGTGATCACGTTCACTTCTTCCATTGGAATCAATACATTCAGAACGGCTTCTTGTCCCCTAAAGAGGCGGAGCCATAACGTCCCACAGAAACAGGAAGTGACTCCGAGATGGGAGGTCTCGGTTTATGCCAATGTCTCTGTTATAACGTCTCCTAGTGACGCCTCTCTTCCTTTACGGCAAATGGAATATGGCGGAGGGTGAGAAATCCCTAGACGGACTGGAGCTCAGCAAGGTATGATTTTCAAACAGCTAATAATGCTGTCAGTGGTTGCTGAGGCTCGGGGACAAAACACAGAAGTATAATGTGTTAGTTCCTTTGTACTAAATAGTTTGACCGTGCAGTTAAAGGGCATCTGCTTACCGGGCTAGCATTCGTGGCTAGCTCCTGTGCTAGCTACCTAAACGGTTAAAATATCTCTGCAGAGGCTGCAATATTTACTGCTCACTAGCTGGTTTTGGAGTCGGTAACGTTACTTGTTAAGAGTACACAACCCAGTCGGGGAAATGTGGCAGTGTTTTCCGTAGTGTGTTAATCGCCATCCTGTGGTATTTTGATGGGCGCTTTGTTCAAAGCGCTTCAACGTGAGTTTTCCATGAGTTTATACATTTTGAGCACCATTGTCCCGACTGTTTTCCGACCTCAAACTATATTGCAACGTTTTGTCAGTCATAAACTATTGTCCAATACGTTGTTCGCAGTGTCAAAGTGAAACTGGCATTGTTATATATTTACAGTTGTGGTTAAATTGACATGGCGGAGCACAACAAACAAAACATGGAATGGCAGGCATTGTTTACAGCATTTAACCTTGCAAAAGCAGCACTATAAAATATGGAAACGATTTGATAATCTGCACATACAATGTTCGGTATATAACTACAGCAATTGACTGCCAGTATGAATGCTGTTAAAAGCAACACATCATTATTTTTTTCAGCCAACCGTTTCAACCTTAGGTTGGCTTTTGAAATAAAAAATAAAATAAAATGCTGAGTGCTGTAAAAATGGTTATACCGTGTAAAACTGCTACATGTTTCAGCTTAGACTTTCCCCAGGGTGTTCAAAGAAGAAAGTGTTTTCTAGGTCTACTGGTTCTCCCCTCTATATTTATTTATTTAATTAAAAAGGGCCAATGTACATTTTAGAACATAAATATCACCATTTAATGCACCGTATCAGATTGTAGCTTTAAGCAAGCAAGTCCCTTGGTAGGTCAAAACAAAGAAACTGCACAATAACAAATAGTACAGAGTAAAAACTTAATACAAAGTTAAACAAAAAAGAACATACAAGACACACAATAGCATGTCACACACGTATGCTTGTCATATGTAAAGAAGTCGCTCCATGTGTCATTCACACTTCCTAATTTAGGCCTAAAACACTGAATTACCAAAATTCAACTTCCAGTCACTGATTGGGTATTTTATTAATGATAATCCAAGTAACACTCTTTTTCGACTTGTGCTCTACCATATAGGCTGCTGTATGATATATGATATATGATATATAATATATAATATATAGATGGTACAATATTCCTGCTACATAGATAGGATATCTGTCAATTCTAACAGTAGAAATTATCTTGTGTACATGTATTTCATCCAGCTGCCAGCCAGTACAGGAAAGTAAATAAAAGCTTCAGTAATTCGGCAGACATCAGGAGGAAGCAGTATGACTAATTCCTCTGATAACTTATGTTATTAAGAAGTTGTTAAGAAATTGAATCGCAATTCCTCTTTTTCACTTTGACG
This sequence comes from Heterobranchus longifilis, assembly GCA_028570985.1. NCBI lineage: Eukaryota > Metazoa > Chordata > Actinopteri > Siluriformes > Clariidae > Heterobranchus > Heterobranchus longifilis. Next base: position 5,493 of record JAOVVB010071762.1, read on the forward strand.
TCAAGCTGTTTGTGGTGCATGTTTCCTCATGTCAGATTTCTCAAGACAAAATAACGTGGAAGCTCTGCTTAATAGAAGGATCAGATATCAGTACAGAATAACAGAAGTTTACTTCTTCATAATTTGAATCAAATGCCCTTAAACCAATATTTGTATAGATTTAAATTGATTAGTAAACATTAGATAGTAGATGCATTGTGAAAGTTATTATGTATCTGTTATTATCACTACGAGAGAATAGTGGCATATAAATGCGGTTATGAGTCATTAGGTGGAGACAGATGTAAATCCTTGCAAAACAAGTTATGCCCTTCTCTGGTGTCTTGCAGGAATGGCTGGAGGCTGCAGACAGCAGGGCGGAGCTCTTCTGCTACCTGAAGGAGCAGGTGCCGCAGATCTTCTGCCTGAAGAAGGAATTCAGCCCTCAGGAGGAAGAGGAGCTCATGCAGAGCCGACTCCTCCACCCTCTGGAGTGCTTCCTGTTTGGAGAGGATCCTGAGGAGGGTCTGGAGAAGCTCAAGCAGGGCAGCACCTCCTCCCAGATCTGTGGACATGTGTTCAAAGAAGGAGAGACTGTCTACTCCTGCAGGTCTGAATAGATCCTCTGGTCTTCTGTAATAAATACGTTCTAACAACAAATAATAATAGTAGTTATGATAAAATACTAGCGATGCACCAATTTCGAAATTCTTGTCTGATACCGATGTTTTGCTGCATGCCGTTCCCTATCTCTCACCCCGTTTTCTGTCGATCTTCAGCTGTACCATCGATGAAGGCAAAGAGCCAAACAAATGATCTTTAAAAAACAGCAACAACAACAGTTTGGCCAATAGCTGATGCTGATTCCGATGTTTTGTTGTTGTTTATTTTGTTTTTGTTGTTAATTATTCCCCCCTTTGTGCCAGGGAAACAAAGAAAACTTCATTATAAAAAAATTAAATAAAAATTACTGTTTTGAAGTCATTCAGCCCTTAATTACACTATCTTTGAATAAGCACAATTTCAATGATACAAACAACGTCTAATATAACTTTTTTTCCCCCACATGAAAAATATTCTATTTTTGAAAAATAACTGCTTCAAAATCCCTTTTAACACAACATTTAGCCAGCGCAAAATGTACGCAACACTACACATAAACATCGGCCACTGCAATCGGTGAATGTCATTTTATTTGCTGATTGCAGTCAACAAGGCGGATATCGGCCGATACTGATGTTTGGCCGAGTAATCGGTGCATCCCTATAAAATACTAGGGATTTATTTGCTCTTATTTTAAGTACTGGATGATTAATGTCAATATTTAGATTGAAAATGTTTTGGTTGTTACTTACATTGAGGCATTAAATGCAGGTGTCAAAAAGTATTTGCACAGTACTCACTGGATGAGGTATAAAGACAACATTATACATAGAGGCTATTTATCACCATTAATGAATAGTCTGGCCTCAATAGGTTTTAATTCTGCAGTGATCTAATCCCACAGTAGTTAGGATAAGTGTTAAAAATGAATAGTTAATGAGTAGAGTCTCATGTTTCAGTATGTGGCTGTTCTTGAGTGGACTCTGAATGATGTGAAATATTGTAACACTCAGATAGATTTGTACATCTGCCCTTCCCAAAACTGTCATACAAGCAGGGTTCGTACAAAGTCTTAAAAGTCTGGGAAATGCTTAATTTTAACCGTTATGTTTTCAGGGTTAGGGACATGCTTGCATTTGAATAAACTCCTTGAAAATGCTTGATTTTCAACACAGTCCGGTGCTTCATCTACACAATCACTCATGAAAACCAAAAATCTTTTAATATTTGAAATGAAACAATCCTGTTGTCATATTTGTTTGTTGTCTCCTGGGATTCTGTTTTGCAGTTGCATTTATGGTAACAATTTAGATGCGATGATAAAGGCTTTGAGAGTCCGGAAATGTTTGGTTCAGGTACCTTAAAAGTGCTTGAAAAGTGCTTGAATTTTACTCTTAAAAAGCTGTTTTATATCGACTTGGCTCGAGTCATATTTAAGAAATTACTGGTACATCCTTGCATAATTGGGCATAATAAAAGTCAATGGTGTATCCCAGTAGGTATTCTCAATCAGCAGGGTAAGGCACTGTCACTGCATTCAGATAGATAGATGGATACATAAAGTACTTTATTAATATACTCATACCGTTGGACAACAAATAATAGTTAATAACTTATCAACTACAAAAATATTAGTAACTTCTAGTCACCTTTTTTAAAGGTTATTTTTTTGCCTTCATCAATAGCACAGCTGAAGACTCACGGAATACAAATAAAGTGTCTCAGTTTTATGTGTGTGTACATGTTACCCTAAAAAAAGTGTCTTAAAATGAGCATATAGAGACATTGACAAAGGGTACATGTAACATATAATGAGATAAAGGTGTGATTGCTATTTTATAAAACAAATCCTGTGATACTATAATCAATATGCTATGCAGCCAGTGACAGTGAATCAGTATCAACACAGCTAAACTGAAGTTAATGTGCTCATCAAGTCGACACTGTAGATATTTACATGAAGTAAATAATACGTTTGTTTGGAGAGTTTGTCATTCATGTCTTCAGCCTCAGATAATACACTGTTGTTGTCATTTGCTCGATAAAGTAACGAATCCTCTTCAACTTATTGCAGGGATTGTGCAACAGATCCCACATGTGTCCTGTGCATTGACTGCTTCCAGGTTAGCGTGCACAAAAGCCACCGTTACAAGGTTGGTGTCAATATAAATGTTTACATTAATGAAATCCAAATGCTATTTTGGGGGATTTTCTATTGAATTATAGAAAATCACTCATTGGATTTATGTCCTGAGATTTCATTATGGGCCAACACATACTAAAGTGCACAGTGTGCCATAATGTCACCTTGTTTACCCTCCTGTAAATCCCCTTAAAGGGATAGTTCGCATCTTTAGAAGTGGGGTTGTTTGAGGTAACGCGACTTATCCATAGTCAGTGTACTACGTATAGTAGATGGCACTTGGCACGTCTCCAGTTTGAGGACGCAGACAGGAGTCCCCGACACGGAAGCCATGCAACGTACTGCTGTGGACGGGGGCCGCACAGCAAAACATATTTTAGCCACCTAAAAAATGAATATCCATTTAAGTGTAGGTTATATTTAGAATATTTTCACTGCCTTACCTTGCTGTCAGACAGCCCTTTATACACATCTCTGCTCTCTTCAAAGCCAACAGAGGAGTTGCTAGTCTACCGTTGCCTCAATCAGTTAATTTGTTTGTGTTATTTTGGTTTTTAAAAGGGTTAGGAACTAACAAACAAACTAACCGACTGAGGCAGCGGTAGACCAGCAACCGCTGTGTTGTGGCTTTGAAGAGAGTGATATAACTGCTTCAATTCCTGGTCTTAAAGGGCTGTGTGTGATGGAAAGTAGTGAAAGTATTCTAAATATAGCCTACACTTAAAACAGATATTGATTTTATTTAGGTGGCTAAAAAAAATCTGTTTTGCTGTGTGGCCCCGTCCATAGCCTTTCATGTCCGAAACCCTGCGTTACCTAATAATGCATTCCCACAGCTAAAGCAGTTTGAACTACTTATTTTCTGTTGTGTGTATTCATTACACTCCCATCGTAATATACGGCATGTGAATTCTTTCCCAGATGCACACGTCATCAGGCGGGGGCTTCTGTGATTGTGGGGATGTAGAAGCCTGGAAGATTGGCCCCTGTTGCTCCAAACACGAATCACTGGCAGCCACTGCCATGGTAACGGTGAGTTATATAATAGAGCGGAAAGAGGGACGTGGGAGGGGCGTGCTTGTCCCATTCTGTGTCAGTGAACCCCAGAATGCTTATTTTCCCATCTTAGTTCTGGATGCTGCTCTCTTGGCTGTGGCTTTGGCTCCGGAAATGAGAAAGAAAAGCACTTTGTTGACCTGCACCAACTGAGAAAATTTATAACTAGGTTAAGAGATTGGGAGGGTGATTAAGTGTTGAAAAGCTGGTGGAAAAACAGTTGTGTCTGTGAAAGTGGTTGAGGGCTTTCTACAATTGCTTAAATCCTGCTGAACTGTGCAGGGATACATTCAGTTTACAATGTCTGCGTACGAAACTGCTGCTGGGACACATTTTGATGATTGATTTGTGCTGTTCAGCAGTTGTTTGTCAGGCCTTTCTTTGCTGATCACAGTGTTTGGGCTTTTCTCTGATAAGATCCCGCGCAGACGTACAGCTTGACGGCCCTGTGCCTGTTTCCGTAAACAGCAGGTGATCCTATTAACAGAGACATCACTGGCACCAGTCTGGCAGGCTGCTTTGTGTTTTCTACACCAGATCTGAACCTGTGCCTAACGTGCAGTGACACATCACATGACCACACTGAACATGAAAACCCATCATGCTGTTCCAGATCTCTTTTTGTTTAGATTGTGGTAGATTCCAGTGCTTGTTCTCACACAGTAGTGTGACGTAGAGACTGGTGTAAATACACAGGCTCGCTGTATGTTTTGTTTGGTTTGTGTGTTAAATGTCAGACATTTGTATGAAATACTTAGCTGCTATGTGGAATGTTTGCTCTCAGGGGATTTGATATTAACTTCACTAGGCCAGCTGCCTGTTATTAAGCAAAATATTTAGACTAGTTTCATGTTATATTGTAGAGTCACTGGTGGCGAACACAGGAAATAAGGAATTAGTAGGGCTATCCTCGATAAAAGAAAGAAATTCTTAGGCGACTAACACTTGATTTAATCGACAGATCTGTAAAACTGAGTTTCTCCATAAAGAATCATGCAAAAGTACCACTTTAAATCTTGTGTTTACCAGAGATGTGCTTATACTTTTCTAGAAAATAAGTCATTCAGTTTGAAAAAAGCATAAAAAATGACTAATCGACTAAAGAAATCTTTGTCAACTAAGACCAAAACAACTGATTTGTCAACTAATGGACTAAGAGAGGGCAGCCCTAGAAATTAGTAAAACTTTTACAACACATTTTGTCCCTTTCTGGTGCACGCTGGTAGCTCACCAGGTAGAGAGTGTACCATTAAGGCCGAGTTCTTACCGGTTCAGGTTCGAGTCCAGTCCAGGGCCCTTTGCTGCATGTCATCCCCTCTGTCTCCCCCCCTGTCTGTCCTGTCTGTCTCTCTCACTATCACAATAAAGGAGAAATGGCCAAAAAATAATCTTAAAAAATGTCCATGTCAGATTAGTTCGGTTTCTGCAAAGTTGAATAGTTGTGTGTATCTTGGAACACTTTCACTTGTAGCAACATATTTATTAACTCACTCCAGGTTCAGTATTGACACCAGTAACAACTGACAGTTAGGCAGCACAAAATAAATGTTTCTGGTAATTTGAAGACAGCGGCTGTGGTCGAATAGTAAAAAAAAAAAGACACACACACATGTTTTTTCCTAACTACTTTTATGGTTGTGCACAGTCACCCTCCTGTCCCAATCCCAGTTAGTATGATGTATGAAAATATTTGTTAAATTTATGCAAAATAGGCATATCGTTTGCTTTCTTGAACGACCAAATGGTGTGTCGCTTTAAATGTGTGTGGCATTATCTGCTTTCCTTTTGTAAAGCTAAAGGATGGTCCAGTGTACCCGATGCTAAAGCAGATAAGAAAGGAAGCAATGAAGCATCTTTCCTTCGCATTTAGAGAAATTGGCCATCTCTTATCATGGCTGCCACTTAAATACATCCGGGTCATTTCACTCGGTCCGGAACCTTCCTAAGCAAGGCTTCCGTGTTTCTAGTATGTTACTTTTGGAGCAAGAGGCCTCAAAAAAATGTGAGTCCTGTGTGATTCTGTGTCTCATTTTGTGCAGGATGAGTGTGCGTTGCAGCCTGAGATATACGAGCGTGCCGAGAGGCTGTTCCGGATACTGCTGCACTACGTGACAGATTTCTTGGTGTGGGAGGAGAATTTTGAGTTATCAGCTGAACTCCAGACCCGGTATGGCCTGTCTAATCACATTGCAAATACATTAAACCATATGCAAAGCACTCAACTTAACTTTTGACAGTGCATTTCTCCATCCATGCAGGACGAAAGACAATGCGTACTACTGTGTACTGTACAACGATGAGCACCACTCGTACGACCATGTGATCTACACCCTGCAGCGTTCTGTTAACTGCGGTCAAGCTGAAGCACAGACACACACTGCACTTATTGACAAAGAGGTATTTTTTTATGTTTCATTTGCTCATGATTTTTCCTTTTACAATGCTGTCACGTCAAAGGGGAGCTGATTTGAATCAGGTTCCATGATTGCACTCATCATATCCATTGCAGATTGTGACATTATGTAATTATTGTTGCACAGGGTCGGCGGGCGGTAAAGAGAGGAACCCATCGTTCCTGCCAGCAAGCAAAAGAGCTCATCAGGGTAAACTTAGAATAACGTTTACTCTTGAATCCAGTTTTGCATTTGTAAGTGAGCTCTAACTCTTTCTCTTTCTTGTTTTGTTGCAGTCCAACTCCGAGCACATTTCCCTGCAGCCACTGCGCGTGGAGGTCCTTCACGCAGCAGTGATGGCTCATCAAACTTTCGTTCTGCGCCTCGGCACTTGGTTCCAAAAGATCATCGGCTACTCAGGTTTCTGCCATCATTGTCACCATTAAGGATGGGAATTGATATTATTGATACCAACGCCATTATCGATTTTGCTTATCGGTCTGATTCTTTATTGATTCCTCTACACAGATATTCAGTGTCAACGGTTTTATTACCACAGTGTTGCTGCGTGGTACTAATGTTAATAACATTGAATATTTAATAAGCCGTGGGGTGGCACTCGTGCGTAGAGTTTCAAATACAAGACATTCCTGGAATTTAAGCCCATGTTGCGCAAAAAGCTGTTTCAGCACATTGCTGTGTTACCCTTACTTAAAATGATCATTTTACAGACATTACAAGCAGCACTGTTGTCATCTTTCTTCATGAAATAAAGCCACAGTTTTTCTTCTTCTTGCACATTTCCAGCAGCGTAGACGCATGAGACATTGTTTTGCAATGCACAAGAGAAACATGCCAGCATTGATAAAAGCAATTGAAGGCATACCATTCCGATGGATTGGACAATTTGGAACCTCGAGTTCCCCAGGAACCCCTGGAATCCTTGATTCCCTTCCCTATCCTCTATCCCCCTTTTCTACCCACTGTGTTCAGTCTCAGTGTTTCATCCCTCCTCCCACTCTTTTTGTCATTGCTTTGTTTACTTGCACAATGCTTCAGCGAAGCAGATGCACCTGTCGCCTGAGCAATATTTGGCATCTGGATGTCTCCCTTGGTGGATGTCTTTGTAACTCATCAGATGTTCTTTTGAAGCTCGCTCAGTATTCAGGCGGCGAGGCATGCCTCGGATCATCGGAGGTGAAACTGTTTCAAGCTGCGGTCTGATTCAAAAGGTCAAACTGCCACAAGCACTTTTGCTAGTTAACTATCTTTAAACCGAAAAAAACAAAAGTTCATCCACAGTCTCCACATTATCAGGCAGCAGAGGGAAGCCTTTGCTACTGGACTGTGTATTGTTTGATGTGTGAGTTTGACACGTCGTGTTGCGTGGGATTCTTTGCATCCTCAATAATAAGCTGTAGTGTCGGCGAGAACAATAGCCTCATCAGTTTCCCACTGATTGCATCTGATGCATTCTGCATTCACTGTTCATTCATAAAATACATGCATGGTTTTACACACACTCATATTGTTATCCTTCATACAAATTGATATGGTTATAGGCCTAGCATTGGCCATCAGCAAATTTTCCAATGTGCCTTGAGGCTGCAAATCAGAAATGAGTAGGAATAAAAATCCCATTTGCATAGCATATAAAATCTAATACAGCTGACATGAGCAGAAAGTAAAACATTCATAGTGAATCAGGATTGTAACTGCAGATTATCTTTGTTACGTTCATATCAATTATAATTCAGTTAGCAACCAGTTTACTGTCCAAATTAAAATGCTGTTTAGTAACAATTATCGCCAGTAAGCCAGACTGCACATGGGTCAGACTTTAACAACCTCGATAATAAGTTGTGTGAAAGCCTGATGTGCACGAGGAGTGAAACTAATTATAACACAACATTACTGTGGTGTCTCACACAGAAAACATGCAAGTATAATTATATTGCATTCATGCAAGTATAACACAAAAAGCAATATGTTAAAAAAAGAGATGTTGCATATAATAAAAATGAAAATAAAGAGTACAGAATGCTACGAAACTAAATGTTTAAACTAGTGGTGGGACTCAATTTAAAAAATTTATCTAATTAATTAGAGGCTTTGTAATTAATTAATCAAAATTAATCGCATTTTAATCGCATGTCAATATTTGACACAAGAAGCAACATTTTTCAATTCAAATGGATTTTGGTATACGAGTGAATCAATGAATAGACATACATAAGTTTAAGCAGCAAAATCTTGTTTATTGCTACTACACAGACCAACAGATCAGTGCAATTTGTGCAGCAAT
>JAOVVB010071772.1:0-13971 GCA_028570985.1 Heterobranchus longifilis
TAATTAACCTTGTTCTGTCTCAAACTATGTTGTTGGGATCTTGAATCTGAGGGAATTGGGCCTGGAAAGTCCTTGAAAAGTTCTTGAATTTGATGTTTAAGAAGGTGTGGGAACCCTCAATATGGTTTTTTAGTAGTAGTAGTAGTAGTAGTAGTAGTAGTAGTAGTAGTAGTAGTAGTAATGATTTATCTCCATCCTCTTCCCATGGATCTTTGAAATCCTTGAAAGTTTTTGAAAATAGACATAAATTATTGAAAGTGCATTCATTTATATATTTTGTGCAAGAATAGAAATTGAATTTTTTTTATATTCTTTTTTACTTGTAACAGTAATTAACCTTGATTCATGTCTCACCAAGTTTTATCAGGTCTCTCTTGAGAATGAGACTGCATGTGTCAATGAGATTACCTGTCTAATAAAGGTTGAGTAATTTAAAAAAAAAAAACATTGCAAGCCTTCACCAGCACAACATAACCCCTGGATTCCACCGGGCATAGCTGGTCTATGCCTGTAATGCAAAGCAATTTAAAATATGCCAACAAAATGACATAATCTCACTTTATAGCCAGTTTAATATGTCTCAGGATTTTTAAATGATATTATCTTGCAGTAGTTAGACTCAGTGCATTCAATGTTAAAGGTGTGCTTTTATTTTTTTTGCACTGACGCAGGACCCAACCCCGCCCATCGAGCTGTACTACCTGACTGAAGCTTCTGCTGAAGAAAACCCAGAGACTCCGTCACGTAAGCGCAAAGCATCCGCAGGAAACTCCACGCTGAAAAAGTCCCGTCTGAACTGAAAATGCCACTACTAAATAATATTGTCATTTAAATTCCCATATGTGTGAAAATGATTGTAAATAAGATTTTTTTTTTTAAATCTCTTATATTGAAAAATAAAATAAATGTAGCATTTGTTTTGTCACTCTGGCATCTTAAATGAGGTGCACTGCTGTTTGTGCAGTGAGACTGTAGCTGTGATGGATGACTCCATGACGGTCTGAAGAAAAGTGTCGAGTCACATTTTGTAATTGGGTGCAATTACATCCTCTGGCCTGTAGGGGGCAGTGTATCTTCACTGTACCACTCAGGCCTGTTGCACGTGATTTCTCAGCAACAGAATGAGTAAGTGAGTTTCTAATGTGGTATATTTAATAACTTAATTTTTTTTCTTTTATTGATTCATATCTACATTATAATCAAACCAAAACTACTCTTACTGTGGCTGTTTCCAGCAGCTCCTTCCTCGTTAAAAGTGATTAATCACTTTTTGATTTCAAAATAAAACCTGCCTCTGCATCTAAGTTGTTTGGCAGCATCCTTTGTGCCTCTACTGTTTTTAAAGAGGCATCCAGTGACTGATAAAAGCAACTCGAACCTAAATAAACTGGGCATACTCTTCCCCACCCATGTGATTATGGGCCAATTGTATCTGCTGTTGATCTCCCTGTAACAGTAAACACCAGATTTTGTTTACCCCGGTGTTGATTTAGGCCTGTGGTAGAGTGATGTGCTGTTTCATACCAGGGTGCCAGCTGAGGTTAGATGCCCCTGCTTCCTCCCATATGGACGGATAAGTGGTTTAACCTCATAATAGATGGACCAGCTGACGGCCTCCCGACAGATTCAGCGTTGAGCTGCTGTTTGAGAGGTGTGGGATTAGAGGAGAAAGAGCTGCACTGGCCGAGGAACATGCAGCAGCCTCTCGGGGAGTCCAATAAAGGAAGGAGTATGTGTAGAGGTTTGCACAAAATGATGCAACCACCAACAGTACTATCAGTTATTCAGTTATAGCAGTGGTTTCCAATCTTTTTGACTTATTGTCTGTTAGTAGGGCTGCAACTAACAATTATTTCATTATAGAGCTGCAACTATTAGTCGATCGACAGAAAAATAATTGTCAACTATGTTGATAATCGATTAATCGCTAAAGTAATTTTTCATGCAAAAATGGCAGAGAATGCTGTTTTCAGCCTCAAATATGGAGATTTCTTGCTTTTCTCTGATTTATATCAATTAAACTGAATATCTTTGGGATCTGGACAAAACAAGACATGTCAAGTCATCACCTTGGACTTTGAGAAACTGGGATGGATATTTTTCACTATTTTCTGGTATTTTATATTTAATCGAGAAAATAATCGGCAGATTCATCAATAATAAAAATAATCATTAGTTGGAGACCTATTTCATTATCAATTAATCTGCCAAAACATTTTCTCTATTAGTCATTTGGTCCATAAAATGTCAGAAAATAGTGAAAAAATGTCCATCCTGGTTTCTCAAAGTCCAAGGTGATATCTTTAAATGTCTTGTTTTGTCCAAAACCCAAAGATATTCAGTTTAATGTGATATAAAACAGAGAACAGGAACTCTGCATATTTGAAAGGCTGAAAACAGCTTCTTTCTACCATTTTTACATGAAAAATGACTTTTTCTGTCAATTGACTAATCGTTTAGTCGACTAATCGCTGCAGCTCTATCCATTCAAATGAAGCACTTGCTTGTGACACCTGGTGACATGTTGCATATGGCAATAAGTTGTGAGCTGTTGCACTAGTGGGTTTTCAGATATTTACATTGAAGACCCAAAGAAGTAAAACTGTCGAGCATTTCATAAGAAAGAACAAATGTTTTGTCACCTTCTTGCGACCCCAGATGTATCTTGTGTACACTGAACTGATCAAAGATCTTATGAAATGGTCTAATGTGAGTCTATTTTAGTATAACTCAAAGTAAAAGGTTTAGAAAAGCCCTGATTTAATCGTCAGATTAAAAAAGATTAAATCTATCTGGGGAAAGAAGCCCACTGTAGCATGCAGGACACCATCTGCAATATGATTTATTATTATCTTTAATTAATGCGTGGAGCCGTCCTATTTCTTTCACCTACTCTTTAACTCTTAATGTGACTCGGAGGATATGTGGAGCAGGGATGAATACGAATGCTTTGTAATGATCCACACCATCTTCAGCCATGTTTATTCAGAGACTCTTTAAGCTTCAAGTTATTTATTGTCATATGCACAAAAGAAGCAGTATTTAGCAATGAAGATCTTAGATCTCAGCCTCCCTCTAACAATGCTCATTATATGTGGAGTAAAAGGAAAACACAAGTAAAAAGAAAGGGGAATCTATAGGGAAAATATAGGGATAAAATATAACATTAAATATAAATGCAATAATATATATTTGTGGTAGACTAATTGCAAAATGAATAAACCTGGGATGTAGTAAATGTATAAGTAATGAGAAGCAATAAACAGAGATGTAAACAGGTGTAAAAAATAATAATTTTTTTTTTTTTAAATAGTAAGATATAAAGGTAAAGTGGTAATTATTAATAATATTATTGATTTTTTTTTTTCTTATGTTACAGATTCTGGAGCCCAAATTATATCTGAAACTTATTTGTTTTGTCTGCTCAAGAGCCATAAAATGAATAAAAAATGAAGCTGTAGGAAACAGAATCAATTAACTATTCTACATGCATGTGTTGTGTCCAGCTGCTGTGAAAACTATCAAAGATCCTGCAGCTTTAATGTGAGTTACAGTCTGTGCAGCAGTGCACCATGAGAGACAAACAGTGCAGAGATGAAAATATCAATCACAGGTGTCAGTTGTCTTTGGCCGCTCTGTATATCTGAAGTGTATCCCGTCAACAGGTGTCCCACGGGCTAATCTCCCACTTTGCTGACTGGCAGGTGGCCAATCGTTGAGTTTCATTGACGCTTTTTTCCGTCATCCCGCCCCCTCCTCTCATGTGAGGTAACTTTAAGGTTTCCTTGTCGGGACAGTCGTATTTCAGCACGACTCTCTGAATAGGGGAGGGAAACTCTGCAGCAGTCCCTCATTAAAATTCCCTGTCCGTACACCAAACCCTCCTTTAGTGGGTGGCACCGGCGTCCTGCCTGCGCGCCTCTTTAATTGCGCACCGCGCATTTAACGAGCGATCACAGTTTCATCAGCAGTGAGCGCACACGATCACGCTGCCTTGTTGAGGCGGAGAGTTTGCTCCATGTCCCGATATTTACGGCGTCAAGGCTGAGAGAGGAAAGGTGGGCGCAGAGTCCCAGAGGTCCGGCAAAGGGTGGCGCCCTATACGCATCTGATCCAGCGGCTGGACACGCTGTGCGGCGGCGACACCGTCCGCTCCTGCAGTGGGCTTCTCTCTCGGCTTCTTGCTCATGATTTCTCGGCGTGGAGAGCTGGCAACATGTGCGTCTGGATGGTGTGAAGTGTGACACAGCGGCTTTGGGGGGTTCCTTTTCTCTCGGATACGCCAAGTACCCGACGTTACGGCGCACCTTGTGTATAATAGGTGAGTACATCAGTTAATTTCTCTACTTCAGACCAGACAGCTCGCCCTCTGCTATGTGCCCGTGGTGTGTTTTATTGGCTGCTCGTACAATACCTCTGCGTATCGATTATGTTGAGCATCTGATTTGTTGAAATCCTGCATGAAGGTTTCCAGGACTGTCACAGACACGAGCATCAAATCTCTGTCAGTGCTGCATCCAACCATGTTTGCAACATATCCCCAATATATGGTGTCCTATTGGTTCATCTAATGCATTGCATGATACAGAAGTTGAGCTGCTGCTTGTCACTTCTCTGGAAGCTTCCTGTTAAATCCTAATTTCACTGGAAAGAAATGAATAATTCAGTGTTTAGTTTGGTGGATTTGTGTGTGTGGGATTCAACCTTGAATCTATTGGCAATCCTTAAAAAAGAAGTATGATCCAGTTAAGAAGATGTGCTCAGGAGTGTTTCTTTAGACTTTGGGTGGCACTTCTAGGAAAGATTAATGCTAAAGATTCCTTGCAGTGGCTGACTGTAGTCCCAGTTTATTTACAGCAGTGGTACTTTCAAAAACAAGCAGTTTAAAGTTTTTGGAAAGCCATCAATCTTGCAGCTTGGGTATCTTTGCCCTAAGTGCCCTTCAAGTGGTTTATTCCTCAGGCAACATGGCAGCAACAAAGCAGATAATAGGAGAAACTCTCTTAAAAACTAAGACCACCATGAACAAACTGGCATCACCAAATACTCCATTTGAGTGTGGAGCTGCAGCTTTGTTTTCGAGCACAGTGGGATCGTATAGAGTATAGAGTAAAGTGTGTACTAATTGAACCTGCCGGCCACTCTCTCCATTGTGCCAGGAATGTTTGGTTGCCTGTTCTCCACAGAAACCCCCCCCGTTCCTTTGTTCTAGGGGACAATCCTCCAGTGCCATGTGTGTGCAGTGGCGGGGGGAGGGAGAGGGGTCAGCGGGGGTATTGACATCTGTAGCTGACAGCTTCCTCAGGGCTGACATGCTGTGAAACCATGGATGGGTATTAGAGAACATATGAGCAAAGCACTTAACAGTAATGAGAATATTTATTCCTTGTGCACGATGCTCAGGGACCAGTCATTATATCTGTAGAGATTTAGTGCTGCAAACTCTGTCAACATTTATTGAACGCAACTTGATACATAAAGACTATTTGTGTCGTATTGCAGTTGATGGTTGCTAAAAAGATTCATTCGTTCCAAATCATTTGTTGTTTTTCAGGAACTTTTCACTGAATTTAATTGGTTTGAAAAAAGCCTTTTTCTCATATGAACTCCAGACATTTTGCGGAGTTGCCCTTTCTCACATGTAGCACACAACTGGAGATTGTCTGTGTCAGACTCGTTTTCATTTACTGGAAATACTTTGGTTTAGGCGAGGGGTGACACCTGAGTAGAGCGTGCAGGGGGCAGGACATGACGCGGATTACACCGCAGTCAAGTCTCTTGTCGTTACTTTAATTCGTCTGACGATTTCAGCGTCGGCCCTTACCTTTTTGTCAGCGTCATCAACGCGGCCACTCGCTCGCTGTGAATTCTCCGGACGAAGATTGCCACTGTTTGTAACAGATGCCAGTGTATGTCGAGTTTATTTGCAGTATATAGTCCCAAATGTATAGTGCAGAAACAAGCAGTCAATTAGTCGATTGTCAGAAAATGAATCCCAAACTATTTTGTTAATCGATTTATTTCATGAGAGTTAGAGTTGCTACAGTCAGGCTGTAGCCCATAGCGGCTCTGTGAAGCTGCAGTTTAGCATGTTAGCATGCTGACATTTTGTAATTAGCACTAAACACAAAGTACAGCTGAGGCTGCTTAGATTGTCCTGATGATGGTGTTAGAGGAAAAGTCAGAAGAGTTGCAAAATGTATTAGGATTCATCCTCTGGGGACCATGCATTTCTGTACAAAGTTTCATGAAAACCCATTTAATATTTGTTCAGATATTGGTGGCATATAGCTAAAACACCAAATATCCTCTACTTTAAGCTTCTCAATTGTGAGTATAATTTTAAATGGAATATTTATATATAAGTCAAGAAGACTGGATGAATGACATAAGGAGGACATTTTCATTTAGAGGATTCTGTCTGTCACCGACAATTCCTGCCAATTATTTCTGATGTTGTTCTGTATGATGGAGACCAAAGTGTGCGTCAATCATTTCAACACCTTCCTATTTGGTGCGATATCCACTGTCAACATTAGGAAGAATTTTCAGAGGGCAGCGGCACTGAACAATCTCCACAGCTGCTCTCTTATCGCCGATGTCAGGAAAAGTCTACATTAACACTGAAAAACACCCGGAAATTATCAACTTTCCCATCCAGAACAACAGACCTCCCTCACGCAAACGTATCAGTTCCAGGAAAAGGGAAAATCTGGTTTCTGACTCTTGCAGCAGAAAGTCTGAGCTGATGGGAAACTGTTGGGGAATGTGGCTGTGGCAGTGTGAGCGGGTTTCATGCTTGTAAGTAAGCGTCCCTCATGACTGGTAGAGAGTGGTACACCGTGAGGTGGAATGCAGCCCCCACGGGCCCCTCATGCTGCACAATGTGTGCTCAGGATGGACTTCGCACCTTTCCTCCGGCCTGACAAAACAACAAGTGGCCAAAACAGGATTTCACCTAAGCAAAGGGAGGAAAAAAGCCGACCGGTGCCTGCGCCATTTCTTTTCCTGTGTTTCCTAAATGCTACGCAGCATTAATGAAGGCCCTCAGCTGCTTTGGAAATGACTTTAATTTAAGCTGAGAGTGGGGCTCGTATACAGGAACCACAGGGGGAGGTGCCGCACTGTTCAACCAAGAAGAAAAAATAAATTCCCCCCCTCAGCCACTTATGATCCTATCAGCTAAAGAGCGTTCCCAGAGGAGCGGAGGGAGCCTCGGCTGGTCGTGCTTCAAAAGAAAAACCCCTCTCTCTTTCAGAGTGTTAACGTATGAAAGCCTTTATACTGTAGCAGGCTCTGTTTGCCCATTGGGGGTATCTGTGAATAATATATCATGTGGCGCCTCAGGTAAACAAAAGACTTGAGTAGCAGCAACCCCACCTGCCCTGACCGAGCACAGGAGCAGCAGATATCTGGGAGTGAATAACGAACTATTATGATGATGAAAGGGGGCGATGGGCACGGGGAGATAAGAGTGTGGCGATCGTCCGAGCATGAGGTGTTTACAAGGGGGAAATTCCTCACATTCCTCAGCTGCAGCCATGCCACTCCAATGTGCACCTCCACCCACTGATGGTCACCCTCTGTGCCAAGAGGGACCCAAGGGGCGAAAGGGCCCAATAGGTTCCTCCTCAGGAAATAGCCGCTGTTAACGTGTTATGTAAGGCGATCTTTGAGTGTTGCTTTAGAGATTTTTGGGAGTATTTGATAGAGCTAATACAGCAGGCTGAGGAACACGTGCAGTTGATCCACAGAGCGTTCAAATTCACACAAAGGCTTTTTTTTTTTAGCTTTGAGTGAAGAAAAAAAGACATTTTGAGTTAAAGCTGGGATCTGTAGTTTTCCACACATTCAAGCTTAACGGAACATGATAAGAGCTTTAAGCATACATTTCATTTTCTGTTGCCGTTGGTATCCAGCGAAAATGTCGCACATGTGAACCAGGTGAAGTGATAAAATGAGATGTCATTGGCGTTGTGAAATTTGTCGAAAACCGTGTGTAGAGCATCCCCAGCCACGGGAAGAGTCTCATCTTTAGCCATGCTAGCAGCCTGGCTCTAAGACAAGTCTGTCAGCTGCTCCAACACTTTGGTCCAGACTGAAAAATCTCAACAACTATCAGATGGATTGCCATGAAACTGTGTACATTCATGATGCCCAGAGGATGAACCCGAATGACTTTGGTGATCTCTGACTTTTCATCCAGAGCCACCAGCAGCTCAAAGTTTTCACTTTTTCACTCCAGTGAAATATCAACATCCTCCAGATGGATTGTCAGAAAATGTCGGTACAAACATTCATGGTTCCCTGATGATGTATCCTAATGACTTTGGTATTCTTCTGACTTTTACTACTGTGCCACCTCGAGGTTCACATTTGTGGTTTTGAGTGACATTTCTCAACCACTGTCAGATAAATTGCGATGGAATTTGGTACAAGCATTCATGTTCCCCTCAGGATGAATCCCCTGACTTTTCATCTAGTGCCATCATCAGGCCAACTGTTTAGTTTGGCCAATACTTACTTGGTTTATAACCAAATACCTGCAAAATCCCATCAGCCACATCTGTATTTTGTGTTTGGTGCTAATTAGCAAATGTTGTCATGCTAACAAACTAAACTAAGACCACGGTAAACATTACACCTGCTGAACATCACTATGGTTAGCATTGTCAGTGTAAGCATGCTGACGTTAGCATTTAGCAGAAAGAAACACTGAGCCTAAGTACAGCCTCACAGATCTGTCTTGTTTCACTATAGACTTATATAATAAATGTTTGTTCAGAAGCATAATAATCTGAAATCTTTAACCTGCTTATGTCAAACTACAGGATGATCCCTCACCATAATTCCCAGTGGATTTCTCAGTGTTTTAAGGGTTACATAGCACACACACATTAAGTCTATAAATCTATGAGCAAAGGCAACAAAGCTAGAGGACATATTATATAGTCTGTTGCAGTACTACTTTATAATCAGGCAATAAATCAACCTCAACATGGACATATATTTAAAGGTTTTTTTAAATGCTCTGAAGTGAAAATGCTGAAAGAATCGTTGTATAAGGAAATCATGAGGCTGGACTTAACTTAAGTCTTTATCCCCTTAGTTTATTAAACTATTTTCAGCTGTTTTTTTCCACAAGCAAGACCTTTTAAGCTTAATATCTGTGGTCACACAACAGCCATTTTCTTTCTCTAGTCTGTTTGGGGATTGTTTGTGTGATTAACATCTGAGAGCCCCTTTAATCCAACTGTCTTGTCACTCAAATGGTTCTTTAAAAAAAAAAAAAGGATCAAATGTGTCTCATATTTTGTGAGAGGTGTTTAACACCCACATGTGAAACAGGAAACACAGGGACTCCTCTGTATAGGCAACCTCGGGACACAGAGGCTTCATGTTTTAGGATCAATCATCACATTTTTTTAAAGCAGCACAGATGACTGGCTCTAATAGGATTATGAGAAGGCCTGGTGGGAGGAGAAGAAGTCCGGGGGGGCACACATTACCCCTGCAAACCCAGCCTGGGGGGGGGGGGGTCATGTGATGGAGCTGGACAATACTAGCAGGTGTCAGCCGGATGATTACGGGGTCTGAGGCTGGACTCACCTACGAGGATTACTCAGAGCCTCTAATGGAGGGCAGGTTGTGACCCCGGCAAGCAAGAAGCAAATCACCACCCTCTCACCCAGAAAAGTGCTATTCTTTCACGTAAAAAAAAAAAAAAAAGAGAGCGGGCGCTTCTATGCTCTGGTTTCCTTGGCAACTTCTTCAATCTGGATATTTATTCTTTCAGTGCTGAAGTTCTTGTAACACCAAAAAGCATTTCACTTAGAATTTGTGAATACTTGTCAGTCCGACTTTTTGAATACAGCAGCTTGCATTCAGTCTTTTCTTTTTATCCCGGCTGCACGCTTTTTGAGCCTTCAGTCAGTAAAAATCAAACCGTGTCTGCTGTCCAGACTCATCTGAGAGAGGCTGCAGATTAAAGTGGCACCATATGGGACTGAGGAGACCCCTCCCCGTGGTAGAGCTTATTATTGCGCTCTATGTCACTGTCAGCAGCTAATTGTTGTGGAGGATTGAGGTGGCGGGGGAACAACTCCCCTATCTTGTCTTAAATGCTCGGTCATCTCTGCTTTACCCTGCCACCGAAATCAAAGCATTGCCTTTTCCTTAAAGGCCCTGCGAGGAACTTTGATTTTGTGTCCACTACCTTTGGACAACAAAGGTAGTGTTTCAACATTTCCAAATAATGGTTTTCTTCATAATAATAAGCCAACAGCAAGATGTAGCTTGACATTATAATGTTACGTTATAAGCTAGAGGTGTAACGATACATCGATTCAATAATCGACGATCCAATATCATCGATGCAAAGTGAAAATATTGATACATATCATCATCTTTAAGATGCACCTTTACTGTATTTTCCCATTTTATATTTATTCTTTTCATTTAAAAGAACAGATTGTTTCTCAGAGCTCAGCAATAAAATGGTCAAATCATATTTTAGTTGCTTTTTGTGAGTAGATATAAATGTAACTGATGAATTAAATCAAATCGAAATTGTATCGTGGCAGACGATATCGGCAAATATCGTATTGTTTTCCAAAGAATCGATATAATATTGTATCATGATGAAACTTGTGATTTACACCGCCGTCTGTCTGTGGATTTAACAGATATCAAACCAATAAAAAGTATTACAAATTCTGCCTTCTCTGAGGTAAATAGCTCAATAAAATATTTTCAAAGTAGCCTTTTTTTCATTTCCTGAAAAGTAACGGTTTTGGACATACAAGGTTTTTACCAGACAGCGATGATATAAAATATAAGGTGGTGAGAGGTGTTTAGGTTGTTTGCCAATTTCACTGCCTGTGTTATTGATTAAAGTTATCATTGTTTTTATATACATTCGAGCCAGTATTTCCCTGGTAATGCTCTTTAATTTGATCCTGAATCGTGAAGCACTTTATAAAGTCTGTTCCAATATGAGCTCTATAAATGAATCATTGATCATCTTTCTGATGTGTAATAATGATGACTGAGATGGTTTACAGGCTCCTCTGATGAATTGGTCGTATGGGAGCTATAAATAGCCACAGCTGTGCGTAATGACAGCTGCTCTGGTGCTGTCGGAGAACTTCGTCAATGTGACATAATTGGTGAAACTGCACTTCTTCTCATTGGCAAGTCTTAACGACGAGTGGTGGAGGAGACGTATCGATACGCAAACAGATGTTTAGGGACGTTTCTACATTATCCATTTATTACGCAAGCTCTAAACAGCCATGGATCCAAACCTTTTTAATGCTGTTTTTCCTCAAGTGAATTCTCTCGTTATCTCGAGAAAACAAGCTTTTGTTTTCCTTCTTCTTCTAATGTTCATCAGAGATCAGGAGGGCTTTGATGGAGAAGGTGCTGTAGTGCACCCATAAACAGTGTATGCTACTGACATTTATAGATCGCGCTGCCCTCAGATATACTAGATTTATATACGGCCTCTATGGAAAATCTCTTAATTGATCCAGTAAAAATCCTTAATGAAATGAGGAATTATTTTTCCCCCAGCAACCCCAAAATCAAAGATTCCCTCACAATTTAGATCCACAATGATTGAGATTTAAAAAAGAAAAAAAAAACAGAATTGGGCTGTGTTTGGCTTTATAGATCAGACCACCTTCCTGTCTTTGTGAGTTTAAAGGCATAATATGTAACTTTATCCTAAAAAACAGTGTATAGACTAATACAAAAGTAATCCCTCTCAATCATCACTTATGAGCCACTAGAAGTGTGCGGTGGTGTCTGTTTCTGCAGAGACCCCGCCCTCTGCATGTATTTTACTATTTATTGCTGCCGGGACGTTTCTGGGCGTGGTCAAACGGACTGGTATCCCCATGTGGGGTGTAGTCCCCGGCCAATAACAGAGCGGAACTGACTGTTTCATAGCGATGCAAGGCAGCCTGTACATGGATGTATTATAAAACCACGAGCCTGTAGTGTCTATTTAGGTTGAATATGATAGAAATCGGTGGTATTTGACGACAAACTTCCTGGCCGACGGCCCCCCCCTCCCTCCTGCCGTGTGCCGGAGAAAGAGACAGAGAGCAGTGCTGCAGAACAACAAGACATATAAATCTGTTTGTGAGTTTATGTCGTGCTTTTGCAATGTAACCGCCGTGAAACAATCAGGAAGTGTTAATCCGCTGATATCACGACCAACGGTCTCTCTCCAGTATTTTCTCTAAAACTGCCTCAGTGCTTCTATTGCAGTATTTTATTTCTCAGTGTAACTCTGTGTGCTTCAGAGAAACTGTGTAAAACTGCCACATTCAGCTGTGCAGGTAAAAGCAATATGATGGTGCCCACACTGTGACCTACATAACAGGTCACTAATAAGCCCAATTATCATTATTACTCTTTTTTTTTTTTAATAAAAGGCTGAATTACCAGGCTAATACAGCCAGTGTCTGGGGTTTCAGTGAAAATAGTACAGTTTGAATTACAGAGTGTGTTCACAGTGGTTGCTCTTTAGCAAACCTTAACAACATTAAATCCTCTCTTAACTCTTAACAGCATGTCAAGGCCATTTTGTCAATACCAGTTTCACTGGCCCTTTTCCAAAACGCATCCCTCGACAAACAGTGTCAAAGTCACTCCACATGCAACACGTCCTTATAAACGACAGAATAAGTTGTTTGCTGATGGCTCCCAAAACGACATATATGAGATGATGAGATGAGACAGGCACACGTTGTAAAACGGTCGCAGCTTTAAAACACGTGGTTAGGTTTAGGAAAAGATCATGGTTTTGGTTAAAATAAGTGTGTTTGTTACGCAAGTTAAGTTAGGGGGGGGGTTAGGATGATTCTAAGGCAGGGGTGTCAAACACGCGGCCCGCGGGCCAGAACCGACCCACCACAGGGTCCAATCTGGCCCACTGGAAGACTTTGCAAAGTGTGAAAAATGCAGAGAAATCATTAATTCCAATTTCAATAAAATGCAATGCTATTCCTATTTGTCCACTGGGGGGGTCAAATTAGGTCATTAGGAGTCCTAATAAGAGTATCAGGCCATATGCTAAATATGCTATTATATATATATTACTATTGACACAGAGTTTCTTCACAGATGTAAATGGGAAGTCAGTGTGCTGTTGGGCAGTGCCCAGGGAATATAATATTTGTTGCCACTATCAGACTCCTTATTGCGAAAAATACAAGAACTTTGTAGAACTTTAGAACAGGGAACATAAATTAATTGTTTGCAGGTTTGAGGAAACAGGAGTCTGTTTTTAGTCATAACCAAGAGATCAGCGGTGCAGCTGTGAAAGCTAGCTGCCTTATTGCTAACGAGTTAGCATTAGCATCACAGCCGTACTCTGAGCGTGAGTTTGTGAAGACATGCACGCCGAAGGCTGCAGAAATCGTGTGCCCCGACAAAAGACAGGCTTTTACCAACATCAGCCTGGTGAGAAACTCTGCAGCAGAGAGGAGGCCGGATCTGTTTTTACTGGTCCGCCCCCACTTGAGATCAGATTGGGCTGTTTCCTTGCCCGTTAACTAAAATGAGTTTGACACCTCTGTTCTGAGGGCTTGTGACTGACAGGGGCTCTAAAAAAAATATTAGAACATTTGATAATTTCTTCCAATAGAAAATGATTAACCTATCGCCATGAATATAATATTTTATTTACAATGTACTAATAAATCATTTTCTGTTCTGTTTTTGACAGAAAGTAAACATCCGGAGTCTGTATCTGCAGCCCTGCTCCCAACAGAAGAACGAGGTGAGCAGCATTGTGTGGAATGACACATTTCTTATACAGCGTATCAATCGTGCATCAAATAGTGAATTCCACTGTGTGCAGAATTTTGCATGCATGACTGCACAGTGTTATATTTGCACAGCTCACTGTCAGTAAATACTGTGCAGTAACTACTACGTCTGTTATAATAGATATAAATT
>JAOVVB010071783.1:0-13971 GCA_028570985.1 Heterobranchus longifilis
CAGCTGAGAAGAAAGACAAGCAGGTTTATGTGACATGTAAATGTTTTTTAAAAACAGAATCAGGCTACAGGCTAGTCTCTCACTGACATTCATCCATGATAATTCCTTATGCATTTTGTGAACACTTTTCCTGATTGAACAGTGCAGAACAAGTCTTGCAGCTCTGTTTTGAGCAAGCTATATACAACCACAGATAACAAAGGGATGGGTGCCTCGGTATAAACAGAAAAAATCTCTGACAGACATTTCTCATGGTATGCATCATATCAGCCAACTAATGAATTCAACATGTCCAGAACATGTGGAAAAGTAAGAGCACACATTGATCAACAGATTTGTTAGAAAGGATGCTGTGAGACAGAGAGGCTGTATCTGCCGGGGTCGCGTGCTGAGGAATATTGACTGTTTTTGCAGTTGGTGGTACATCAACAGGCAAGTTTGATTTAGGAGGCTGTCTAATTGCACCACAGTGAAGTGCATCAGCGCAGCCCTGTCTCCCATGACGTATACAGCGAATGATAAATGTCAGCTTATTGACAGTGATGAAAAGTGTTGCTCAGACTGATTAAATGCTGCACAGCTGCCAGTATTCAAATGCTACAGCTAAAAGAGGAAAGGAAACACGCGTAGAACACTGGAGGGACTCTGCACCTCTCATGACATTCTTCACAAACACGACTGTAAAAGAGTCGAAGGAGGAGTATTCTGGGGAAAAAAACTGATGGCACTATGCGGGAGACTTAGTATTTCAAGTGTTTCTCAGTGACATTAATGACTAAGCAATGATGTTAAAGTTAGGGGAAAAAAAGAACATATTATTTATTAGTAGTTTAACCCAGCTCTTCTCATTAGGATAATTTGGGGGTTGGTTTGATCAGATTTGATAAGTACAGAATGTGAAGCAACCTATAATGCAACATTAGCCATACAATTGTGTGTTCATGTACTGTAGGACTTCATTGCTCATAGTAAGAAACTGATTGAAATAATGTGTTTTAGAGGGCCTTTAAATGAGAAATGAATCAGTTAAAGGTCCCATATTATGCTCATTTTCAGTTTCATACTTGTAGCTATTAGAACATGTATACATGCATTAATGTTCAGAATTGTTTTCCAAATATTTTAGTGCCCGTCTCTTTAAGCCCCACTCCCAAAAAAGCCCAGTTTGCTCTGATTGGTCAGTGTTTCCGGGTCTTCCGCATCTGCGCTCATGGCGTTTCTGCACCGCCATTGCAGCCGAGGAATGACTCTAACGGCACTGTAGTGACACTTTCTCACGGCATGTTCAAAAGCACACTTTCTGAATATGGGCTGTGTGCATTTCTCAGTGGATATTTTTTATAATCAAATATGGGCCCTTTAAAGGAAAAAGAAAAGTCTAATTTTCGAACCAGTTACCTAGAAACCAGTGGAAGCTCCAGGAACTTACTGGTGCTGACCAATAAATAGTCCATCACACAACCACCTGTAAAATGTTTTTTTTTCCCTTGCATTTTTGTACAGATCAAACGAACAAGATACGTGTTAATTAGTGAACTTTTCGGCAGATTTAGTTACCCTTGGACAGAGCCATGCGAGCTGTTTCCCCCAGTTTCCTATCGTTGTGCTAAGCTAAGTTAGCCAGCTGCTGGCGGTAGCTTCATATTTACTGTACAGGCATGAGAGAGGTATATTCTCATCCAACAAATAACAATACTTCCCAAAAGTCAAACTATTCCTACAACACCAAATGTTTTGCTTGGAGTTAGGACAGGAGGCACTTACATTCCGCATAGATGCTTCATGGCTTTCACTCAGGAAACTTCCCAGCCTTTTTTCTTCTTTTTTTTTATAGTTCACAGGATCACACTTACACTGGAACAGTGGACTACTCTGTTTTGGGTTCAGTGTTTTAATGTCCATTGAATAGTGAGCTTGCATATGATAGTTGCTTTAACGTTTCTGTAAAAATGAACATTTTGTACAGTATGTATAGTCATAATATAGGGACAATACTGGGTGAAACCGCCTTTAAATTTGGACACATTGGCAGACACACAGAGTGTTTGAATACTGCATTCAGATTCTTGCACATTGTGTTGGATGAAATGTCATGTGGCTTCCTCTAAGCAGTTCCACTTAATTCTAGTGGAACACTTAATTGTTTTAATTTAGTATTGCTTGTCCATACCAATCAAAACTGAATGTTAATATACCAGGACTGTGCAGGTCATTTGAGCAGCGCGTAGGCTAAGTGGTATGGACCCCCTTGGGCCTGAGCTGGGACATGGGGTCAAGCCCCCGCGTCAGCAAGTATTTGCCCTGCTGAAGTCATTGAATAGCAGCCTCAGGTCTGCAGCTGAGCAGTGCTCCGACTTCACTGCAGAAAGAAAACACACACAGAGAGGAGAAACATTTAGTTTGTTTATTATCTTTCTTTATTTCGATGCATTTAAGGACAGAAAACGATGGGTGGTGATTTGATAATAAGTGAACACTATATGTGACCATTTTGTAAACAGAGAGTTGGACTATAGCTGCTCATTAAACCGGGACTTTATTGTGGCGTTCATTGATCTTGATCGCGATCCATCTCTTTTTAACTTTACACATTTCTTTACGGTAATTACCGGTAATGTGTTTTATACATCTTCCTATCTGTATATATTACTTTCTGTAGAAATTGATGCCAAACTACTTTTTTTTTTATTGTGCAGTTATAGTGTTTCTTAATGTCTTTCATTTAATGAAGACTTCTGAGCTTGATGTCTATACACCAATTCCAACACTGCACTGAGCTCACTTACAATACGAGGTTATAAGGCAGTCGTACTGTTGCTCAACATTTGCCTGGGTCCAGCCGTTTATATGGGGCATGTCTGAGACGATGACCGACAGAGGAGCCGCTCTGAATCTTTGCTCTGATTGGTTGTAGGTCTACCCAATTGCGTCCAGAGGCATTTTGGCCTGCCCCCGTTGATGGCCTTTGCGAATTAGTCTGGCGATGCCAGGCTCGGAAATGTCAAACGGAAGGTGTAAATGGAGTGTAACGAGTTGACAATTCTGTCTGACATCAGACGAGCTCAACGTGTCACAAGTTGTTCCATTATTAAATCAGTTACACGCAGATTTGAAGTGCAAACTGAAATGCATGGTTCAGGTTTGCTCTGCAATCTGTGCATTAATCTTGGTCAACAATATGGTTTTTTTGTCTTAAGTGATTTCTTTGTTATTGTGTTGCATTTGACAAAGCCAGTGACACATAGCACCCAACCGAGAAGCTAGACGTAAAATGAGTGCGACTCGAGACAAAGAAGACATCGAATTGAAAGAGAATGTTTTCCTCTCTGATAGTTTTCTCCAGATGACCTTAAAGTTTTTTTTTTTTGACAGGATACTTAATTGTCTTCTATCCTCTATCTTTCTTCCACATACTCTCAGCTTCCTGAATAAATTATCATAAAGATGGAGAACTTAAAAATAACATATTGGGTTGTATTTTTTTCGTTGCTTGAAGCAGTGGTTGAACTTTACACTGTGCCATTCAAGATGTTCTTTTAATTCTGCTTTTCAACTCTGGTACAAGAAAGTAAAAGAGCCCACACTCTCATTTTATGCAGAACGCAACATAGCAATCAAAACATTGCTGCGATTGTTGAGTCAAACAAGTTATCACTGCAGCATCAAAGGCTTTAAAAAAGGCTTCTCATTTGGGATGCAGTATGGTGATAGACATCATGTTTGTGTGTGTATGGATGTGTGTGTGTGTGCTGTGTATCTTAATGAGCGATAAAAGAAAAGTCAGCCATCTGTATCTGACCTCTTATAGTTAATCAGAGACTTTGAAAGGATGAATTTGTTGTAAAGGCCAGATTCTGTTTTTTTTCCACTCTGCACTCATTTATTTCTCTTTTTTATTATAAGGGTGAAGACCCCCAGGAGAAAAGCACCATATTTTTTGGTTTATTAAATTTCAAATGCATTTGTATTCTTACAATTGTAATAGTATCTTTGAACTGTCTCTGTCAAACGTCTGTGAGAGCGAATTGTTACTATTTTACCACAAGTTTGCCTATTGTGCTCCTTATCTGGGAATCTTTGATGTTTCTTTTCTCTGTTTGAACTCAGATGACTTGTGTGCAGTCTTTTAAAAGTACATCCAGTCACACCTAAACACAGTGACATCCCTGTATATAATTTAGCAGTGTTCAGCATGTTACGGAGCTCGTTGGCAGGTTTTATAGCTTTTTTTTTTTCGCCCCCATGAGCTACGATGTCAGGGTTTAAATTAGTTGCTGGCTCCACAAAAAAAAAAGTTTGATGTAGTGAGTTTATGAGTGTGAAAACAGGGAGCTGCGGTTGTGTAGACAGCGCAGATGTAATCCATCACTTACACACCTTGCTTACAGAGAAGAACAACATAAACCTACTCTTGTCTGTGTGGATGTATGGATTCACACAGTGCACACAGATGCACACACACACACACACACACACACACACGCTTTTCAAATTTGTTTTGGCTGAAATACAGTTTCTGGCATATTGTTACAACTTGGGTCTAATTTTCAAAGTTATGGCCATATTTTATATGTTATGATGATGTCAAATTCACAATGAAGATGAACCCATTTATTTTGAGACAAACCTGAAAGTGAGAGCACCCAAACATGTCTGTAATAATCTGTCATTGCACAGAAGGTATATGTCTAATTTGAATCAGGAAGTCACATGGCATGTCCCAAATCTATCCTACATACGAATTATGTATACATGCTGATCATCATACTTTGTTAGCAGTTTTTATAACAAAAGTGGTGGAAGGATAACACACAGAGGCCAGATAAATCTTCAGCCAGTGTATCTTTTATTAACAGGAAGCTCTTCCTAAAGACAAACCCAAGTTAGTGCATAATCAAACAATTCTATATAAAAACAACAACACTTATTCTCATTGTTCTAATGAAGAAATATTAACAATATAAGTTGTTTAGGGTACATAAAATATAGAAAAAACTTTAAAAAATCCCTCTACTATAGTGCTGTGTTCATGTTCTCCTCGGATGGTCCCACTCTCTGACTTCGGTGTGTTCATGAGCTTGGAGCGGCTTGAAGTCAGAATGTGAAAAAAACATGGATGCCACATTCTTATCCATCATATTTTACATTAATTATGGGATTCTATCTCTGTTTATGTTCATTTTATGACGATTTTCCCTTGTAAAACACTTTGGGCTGCCTTTCTTGTATGAAGGGTGATATAACAATAAAAAGTCCCCTTTTCCGCCATGTTACTGCATCGTACAGCAACTCGTGCAGCAAAATTTTCCTCGACTTTCCGAGGTGTTTCATTTTCCCAGTCTGTGTCATTTTTCCGATCATTCCGACACCACATGAATGCAGCATGAAGCCCATTAGAAACACAACTAGGACTAAAGATCCATTGTGCCGACAGTATGAAATAATGAATAGAACTACAGAAACTAGAATGTACCTGGTCAGTGTGCAACCCACTCTTATAAGGCACAGATTAGCACCGTGACAAACCATTTTATGCTAAAAGCAAATTGCAGATGCCAAATGATTTCTTAAGATTATAATATTTTTTTATAAAAAATTATAATGTTTTTTGTTCTCTCACAATCACTCAGTTAATTTAGAGGTTTTTTTTCAGCTATGAGCAACTCCTCCATGTTCCTTGTGCATTGCATTTGGGAGCAATAGTGTCCATCAACAGCATTTTGTAAACATGCTGTCTGGCTGGAGTATATTGTTTATTTTTCCAACATACTCAAACCTGCTAAGAATGAGTGTGCAGTTTGGATTGGGAGTGTGATGGATGGTGCAACAACTCATGGATAGTAACCGTTACCATTTTTCTACCAAATAAGTTTGACCAACCTTGGATGTTGGTGAATACAAAGTTACTACTGAGAGGCAAAAACGATGAAAATGTTCACTGGCAAACTTTTGGAAAACCATGTCATCATTTATGTTCTTGGTTGATTCATAGAGTCAATTTAACGTCCCTGGCTTCTTTTAAATTCTTTGACCTCTTCCACTCACCCCAGGCAACACAGTTTGAAACTCTTTTAGGAAAATGTTTTTTCATTCTACCCAATGGTACTAAGGGTCATTAAATCCCCCCCGAAACTTTTCCCAAGCTGGCTGCAGGGAGGCAAAGCCAAGGATGACGAGGCAAGTATCAGCCAACAGAGAGCTTCACTGGAGCTAAATCATTCAGCTAATGGGATTTTCTCATCGTTGTCAATACAGAAGGGATGCCTTGCTATCGCTCTGTGTCACCACCTTTTGGCTCCCAGATCATGAGGATGGAGGAGGAGGCTTTAGTTGGGTGGAGACAGATGAGGGGAAGAGAGGAACAAGACAAAGAAAGATCTTAGGGGAGGAAAAGGCAAGAAAGAAAAGAGCAATGCACAAGTTGCAGCTTGGCTGCATCCATCAGTCAGTTCTTACACGTACCAAAACCAATCAATGTCAGCTGGGCTGCTTTGATTGGCAGCAACTGCATTGGTCTCTGATGGAAATGGAGTTGCAGTATTAGCTTTTATATTTATAAACATGTCTTCTGTATTTGCTGGATTATGTTTCTTTTAGGGATGCACCGATTGTAAAACGGCAAATACCGTTACAGATGTTTAAAATAGCAATTTAGTTGATAGCTAATGCAGATATTTGTTGTTGTTGTTGTTGTTGTTTATTCTGGGTTTTTTTTTTACGTGCCATTTGTGCCAGTGCTGGAGAACAGATGTGATTATTTCTCCAATGTCCGAGTGCGATCGCATTTCTGGAAATGGGGTTTCTGCAAAGGAACATGTCTTACAAACTGGATGTCGCTAATCTTTTTCCAAGACAGTGTAATACTGATTAGTCGATTTAATCGACAGATCTGTAAAACTGAGTTTCGTTCTAGCAGAGATGCGCTCATAAGTTCTTTGGAAATAAGTCATTCAGCATGAAAAAAGCATAAAAATGTACAAAAGAAATGTTAGTCGACGAAGACCAAAACTACCAATTACGACTAAGAGGGGACAGCCCTATGTCTGTCACTTTTATTTGAAAACAAACCACATGTGCGTGTGGTACCCGTTGCACCCTTACGTAATGTCAGAGTCATGTCCAGCCAGTGGCTTCTTCTCTGAATCAGCAGCTGCAGTAGCAGCATATGGTAGCTATGTTGTTAGAGTCCATCCGCAAATAACCAAAATAGCATTTGACCGGCACAAAATTGATGCACACAACAGATAAACATCAGCCACTGCCATTGGTGAATGTCATCTTATTTGCCAATAGGTCACTGGCGGTCAACAAGGTGAATATCGGCTGATCTCTAGTCTCTTTTGTGACCCTACTCAGCGATAGCATTCTTTAAACTCATGTCATGGTCAGGTCCCCCTTGTTAAAGAAACCATTGATTTCAACGGGTCTTACCTCGTGGTTAAATAAATAGATGTCTAGGCTATACCTTGCTCTTGATTGTCTGTGTGGTTGATGAAACTGTTAAGCTCCATCAGCAACACTCCGTGCCTCACAAATATAGACTCAAACATCCCCTAGTTCTTAGCATAACAACGATGGAGAAAGACAAAAAGAGTAAGAGCATGAGCTATAAAAAGAAAGGACTAGAGATGAGGTGGTTTTAGAAATGCACAACATGTAATCGCAATGTATTACATGTCCTCCCTCTTGCTCTGTTTCCTGTCTTTACTGTCAACAGACACACATGCACAGACTGTGAAATAGCACCTTATTTACCTTAGGAGATGCAGTAAACATGAACAGGTGTCGGACCTTCTCTGCAGCTTTGGGATATTTGGAGTCCTTGAAATGCCTGGGA
Organism: Heterobranchus longifilis; assembly: GCA_028570985.1. Taxonomy (NCBI): domain Eukaryota; kingdom Metazoa; phylum Chordata; class Actinopteri; order Siluriformes; family Clariidae; genus Heterobranchus; species Heterobranchus longifilis. The sequence goes on from JAOVVB010071783.1 coordinate 7,838, forward strand.
TGACTCTTGAACTCTGTGTATGTTTCTCTTCCAGGACTGGCTCAGTAAGTTTGGCTACCTCCCGCCCCCTGACCCAGTGACTGGTCAGCTTCAGACCAAGGAGGCCCTGACCAAGGCCATCAAAGCCATGCAGAAGTACGGAGGGCTGAAGGAGACCGGAGTCTTAGGTACAGTATGTGGCTGTGTGTGACTGCGGGGAAAGGGGAGAATTCATGTTGGCAATTTGGATGGATGGAGGCACTACGTGTATGTGTTACTTCCTGCCTCCAGCATGTGAGAGTGAGAGAGTGATGCAAAGTGTATCTGGGGAAGAAAGTACAAGGTATACCCTAATGCAATCCAAGCAAAACAAAATATTGCTTTAGAAACTGCCACTGAGTTGAGTCCATCATTCTGACACAACAGCCATTGATCATTAGAAAGGTAAAATGTATTTTGTCACTTTTGTATTGGATTGCATGCGATTGCACAGATGTCTACACACATTGAGACACCTTGTAAACATAAATCACTGCTGTCAGACACAAACGCAGTAGAATGGCAGTACTGTATACGATGTGAACGGTATATTGATTGGTATACCTTCTACTATTCTCTTACACTTGTCTTGCACATACAGTACCTACTATCGGCCTCGCTCACACACAGACACCCATAATTCACATCTACAAACAATATTCTAGAGTACAGTGGTGAGTGTGTGTGAGCAAATATAATGTATGGCCCCAACAGTAGTGTGTGAGAGGGTATCATACAGAGCATGTATGATTTATGGCCTAAGCTGCCCCTCATAATGCACATGCACATACTGTAAGAGTAAGCTATACAGTATGAGTTACAGCCACTGAAACAGTCATTACCAACAGATGTTATACCACAGTGGTGGTGGATGTCTTCCACTGTGTTTATGTTCAAAATAATCTGTATTCATGTGTTAAGTAACTTAGTTTTCCAGCTGTCACAAAACAAAAGTAATACAGTTCTATTTAAGGTGTTTTATTAATATTAGGTTTAATTAACGTTCCTCCATTAGTCTGTGTCGCAATTACATCTCCTCTCCCCCTTTAGACCAAGCCACACTGGGTCTCATGAAAACACCCAGATGTTCTCTGCCAGATGTTTCTGAGGCGGAGGTGACAGTGGGCCGCAGGAAACGAGGTTTGAACCCTCAGAACAAATGGAGTAAGAGGCATCTATCCTGGAGGTAAGGATGAGTTATGCACTAGTAGACACTATAAGGTTACACCTCAAAAAAAAAGGATGTCAAGATGATTCACCATACAGCTGTGCTGGTGCTGAAGGGTGAAGGGTGCTTCACAGAGATGAGGTCTTTGAGTCAATGGAAATGTGTCCAATTCATCCCGAAGCTGGAGGAAACAAAACACTAAAGTTAAGGATGCAATTTACTTTTTTACCAGCCGTGACAGTGACGCTGGTATCGTTTTCACTTTGTGAGTCTTGGTGTGTGTGCCATCATGGGAAAATACGGTCCTGGAGACAACTACTGTAGCAGGAATTACCACAGAGCAGTTTTAGGTACTTTGCCAGGTGATTTTATGTCTGTCTGTGGACAGATAGTGTCATGCAAGATGCAGTCACAGAACTTTACAGGTGTGTAATTGAGATCAAAATGAAGGCCAAGTTCGAAGATGGGTGCGGTCCAAGTAAGGACGCGGGAAGTAGGCGGAAGGAAGTAGGGCCAACCACTTTACGCCCCTGGCCTGATTTGACATCGTGGCTGGTGTGATCCCATCGCAAAGATGGTCTCTAGCCTGGATAAAACCTCATCGCCCAAGATGATTGTGATTGGTTTAAAGAAATGCAAACAAGCATTTTTTTTTTTCCCTATCCAAGAGTGAAAACGCACTGGAGCCAGACCTTCATCCAGCACTGTGGAGATAGGTCTGGCTACGCGAGACTACTAGTTATATAACATGAGTAGCCAAGCCATGCAGCATGAGGTAGCCAAATACATACTACAATGTTTCAGTGTCTGTGTTTCAGTATAGTTCAATCTGTGTCACCAGGTTATCTATAGGGAAGCACCGATCTGACTTTTTCAGTTCCAATACCGATCCCTGTGCTTTAGGTATCACCCAATACTGAGTACCGATATGATACTTAACGAACGGCCCTGGTACTGAGGGCAGCACATGGTGTGGTTAGGAAAAATCACTTTTTCATAATGAATTTTTGAAAACACAGGATCTTCAGCATTCAGTATCATTGAACCAACTGTATATTGTCCAAAATATGTCTTGTTACAAAGCATTTTAATAATAAAGTCAGACAATTATGTACTTAATAAATATAAGAGCAAGTTGTGATAAAAAAGATCCATAATACGTTTCTGTTCCATCTATATAGACATGCAAGTAATCGCCAAAAACTAGACACCTGAACGCATCTCGAATATAAATGGAGCACACACAATTTGCGGTTGACACATCGATCAAACTTCACATTTTACCATCAAAGTGACATAAATCTATGTTCTTGTCTTAATATTTCACCAAGACTTCTGTTATTTTTGCCCTAAACAGCAGATTTAGTTACTCACACGTCTCAGAAGAAACATCTCCACACCGCATGGTTTGTTTATCTCCCAGCCGTGCGGCCTGCCACCGACGCTTGACGTAGTACATGCGCACGTCATCAGACGTAAACATAGAAGTTAATTGAATAGATCGTCCCCATTGTCAACGATACCCGATCCAGCTATTTGAGTCAGTATCGGCCCAATATGAATATCGGTGCATCCCTAGTTATCTAAGCCTAACACAATTCTGTTCAATCCAGCTCGGTACATCACATTAGTGCAATATATGTAGCTTGAAGTCATAAAGCGTCACATTTCCACTGCAGTATTTTATCCTCCATCTGTGCACCCTTTGGTAGATTAGATTAGGTGAGTCTTCCTCAAGGCGGAAATCTTTTGGTTTCTAGATCAATTTTGGCTCGGAGGAAGAGCAGGAAATGCATAGAATGGTTTTTGCACACAGGTAATTTGCATCTCCAGGTCTATGCAGTTCTACACCGACATCATTAGAATTACTCCTAAAGATAAAAGGCTTTGTCACAGAGTCATCCTGCTGTTTATAGTGTGCATGCTAAAATAATACGGACATGTTAAGTGCAGCTGGACCATCTGTCAGGGATACAGCTTAGTGTTGGACAGTAGAGGCAATGAAACATATGGTTGGCCTGTGCTGATTCACACACGCTATCGGGGGTGATTCAACAAGGACATGATCTAAGCTGCTGTGTCGTCAGCTATATGTGTGCACCCATGCAGCAAAAGAAGACTGTCTTCCAGAGCAAAACCACAGCAGTTGTCTCTTGTTCAAGCAGTAATTACGACCCATATTGACGTTTTGTTTGGCGGCGCCCTCTAGTGTTCATAGATATTATAGCAGCAGAAAGCAGGAAGTAATGTAACAGTAGAGTATTGAGTGCGAGACAGACATTTAGGCAGGCAGGGGGGACGGTGGATGGGTCAACCATTCATTCATTCATGTCGCGCTTGAAAATGAAATTAAACAGCAAAGTTATTTTTAACTTAATGTAACAAACAGAAGTAGGTCATGTTCCACGGCACGTGATGCGGATGTCGGGAAGTGATTTAATGTATCAGATATAGTCATTTTAACCCAAACCATAGCCTACCAAGTTGTTTTGTTGCATAAATCTAAACCTGCTGCAACAACGTCCGTTTTTACAACGTTAACGGCATGTTTAAAACCGCAAATGCGACGTTTAGGTCTGAGGGTGAAAAATGGGTCCTTTTTCCTCCGAGGGGCGCTATTTTAGTAAACTAAGTTCATATGTGTCATACTACATGGTTGTATGTTTTGGAGGACAAAAATACAACAATATTAAGGCAGTGGATACAAACACACATGCACACACAAGCACAGAAAAAGACACAAGTGGTACAACACACACAGTACAAATGCACCCACGCTGTCCAGCTCCACACGAGGTTGGATTTCTCCCTATGTTCTCTCTCTCCCTGCTGGTGAGAGGTGTTCGTAAAGGGTCAGTGCTTCTCAGTCAGTCAGCCTTCAGACACAAGTCATGACAGTCTCACCACAACTTTAGAAACTCTAAAGTTTCCCCACTGCTCGCTCTGCTCATTCATGGGCAGTGACCTCCCCCAGATTTCAGCCAACAGTGTTGTCACTGATGAGAGGAGTCAGTTTTGAACTAACTTGTTTAACGGCATGACTGAATAATTATTATCTGATTACCAACTGAAACGATGCATTGTACCGTCACTGTCTTACTGCACATGCACACTTTGATTTGAGTACTTTCTTTAGTGCCAATTAACAAATATTAACATGCAAACACGCTGTACTAAGATGGTGAACCTGGTACAAGACAGCATAGCATTGTCACTGTGAGCCTATTAGCATGCTCATGCTAGCCGTTAGCTCAAGTACAACTACACAGAGCCGACAGCATGGCTGTAGACTCTTGACTTGACTTTAGATAGACATAATGCATTTCTTGAACTGAAAAACAAATAAAAATGAGATGAATAAAAAATACTAATTGGATATCCATTTAGATAAATAATATAAAAATAATACATTAAAATAAATTGGATAAAATAAATGTTAGTGCACTTCCACAACCTTCTGAAAACTACTAAACATAGATTCAAAACATTTAAATACAAATAAATTAATAAAAAAATAGATATCATATGTAGTAGTACACTGCCACAACCTACTGAAAACTAATTTATTCAACATTTTGTTAAACCATATTCAACCTAGTCAATAGGACACACTCAGCAAAATCTCTTGTTTTTTTATTATCGTTGGAAGCCAAACTTGTAATGGAAAATAAAATATGATTAATTGCCCAGCCCTAAATTGACTTGTGCTTTGCAGTGCAAACAAATATCTGCACGCACAGTGACAGTAGATCAGTTGTCCCCTCACAGTTTATCCCAACACCAAACACAGCTCTTTTAGCTTGTATTAAATATTGATTGCTCAGCCAGTTTGGGAGTTGCAAAGTTTATAATTCTGCTTGAAAAAAAGCTGCTAAATGTTATGACTACACCATAGGAGAGCTAACAGCTACGGCATGTATAATATTTCGGTATTCTCATGAGAGTTTTGGCAAACACATATACACAATAACCTGAAAAAACCTAGATTGCAGTTGATTTTGTGATATATGTAATAACCACAGTGACATCTGATGCTGCTCTTCAAAACACATTAGAACTGCACTGTCATTTTTTTTTCAGTTGTATTCTTCTCCTCTCGTTGAATACTACTGTTGAGCCATGTTCCACAAGTGTAAGTGGTTAAATTGCTTTAGTTCAGATGAGGAGCAGGGTGTTTACTGCTGACAGGTAAGCACGGCATCTGAGCTCAGTGGGGTGTTGCTTTGCCAGGAGCTGACAGCAGGAACACACTGAAACAGACAGGTAGGCTGTGGAAGTCTCGGCTATGCTTTCAGAATAATATTTGATGCTGAGGTATTGTTTATTTAGCCTGGAATCTCAGACCTCTCAGCTAAGTTCATTTCTTTCACTTTGCATGGGTCAGGCCTCACTCACGTTCAGACAGATTCCCATTGACTAAAAACTTCCAATCATGAGGCGGGTTTAAGCCTCTGTCAATCATCCTCTGTCACAGAGGAGGACCGTGAGGCATTATTGTCAACAAAGATGGCTGCTCCTGGTACCCATCCACGCAATGCTCAGGAAACTCACACCAAACTGTGAAACTAAGTACGCTGATCAAATATGAATCAAGATTCTGTTACTACATTGCCTATTTCTCATCTAAAATGTTTTTCAGAAACATATTTTAGTGTACTGTTCAGCTGCAAAGGTAGAAAGTTTGTGACCAGGCCGCCATTTTTTTTTCTGTTTCAAAAGCAGACCAAGCGTCAGCCTGCATGTGTCTCTCAGCGCGTTGCTCTGATTGGTTGTAGGTCACGTTTTGTTGTTCTGATTGGTTGTAGGTCACGTTTTGTTGTTCTGATTGGTTGTAGGTCGCGTTTTGTTGCTCTGATTGGTTGTAGGTCACCTTTTGTTGCTCTGATTGGTTGTAGGTCACGTTTTGTTGCTCTGATTGGTTGTAGGTCACGTTTTGTTGCTCTGATTG
>JAOVVB010071791.1:0-13971 GCA_028570985.1 Heterobranchus longifilis
AGGGGGGGGAGGGGGGGGGGGGGGGGGGGGGGGGGGGGGAGGGAAACAGGAGCAAAAGAGGTAAACAGTAGTGTGGATTGGAAAGTGTGTAAGAGAGGCCTGAAGCTCTTTCCTTGGCTCTGGAGAAAAGTCATTCTTGAACTGTGGCCTCATTTGGCTGCAGTGATGGGACGCAGGTTTAGGTGGCCGACGAGCTCTGTGTTTGTTAGATGACATTTTATTCCCTCACTCTGCGTCCTGCCGCGTTGCTAGGATTCCCTCTGTGTGGAACATTGTGTTTATATCTGAGAGCGCAGCGATGTGATGTAGTTGTGTGTGTTAAGTGCTTTAAAAGAGTTTTTTGTCTATAAAGAGATGAAAAGAATTGTGAAGACTATGAGCCAGATGGCCACAGTGTAAATTTGAGCCAATGAGTGTTGAAAACACAACGCTTCATTTGTTAGCCGACTTAATGCCACTGGCTTCATTTAACCACTCAAGACAGATTTACAAATGTAGACTTTACAAGCTGTTTAAACACTTTAACAAGGATAAACCTGAAATCACAAGTCCTATTATCTTGGATATCTAAACATACTGGACAGAGAATGCAGCTGTTTTGTTTAGAGACCAAACATTCAGCTGCAGCAGAGGCAGAGCAGCCTTTTCTCTGTAGCAAAGTTGCCCACATTGTCCAGGTTTTATCTCTAGATTTCTACATGTGAGAGATTTATTCATCCTCCAGAGAAAACTCATTCCAGTGTGGCGATGTTTCATTGAACACATTTCACCCAAGGCCGTGCCAAACACACTTTCAATGCATTCAACTCACTGAACCCAGTGCACCATAATACAAGTAGTTTGGAGTAGATGTTAGAGGCTGAAGAAAGTGCTGCTAAGTGGGCTAACGGCTCTGTAAACGATATACATATTTTACACTGACATAAGAGAACACAAGTCTGCCATTCAAGGCATGCACACCTACTGTATTGTTGAGCTGTTGGCCAATAAGTTTTTCCACCTCACGCAGACTCAAAGGCGAGGAGCATGAGAAGTCAACACATTCTCACTCGCAACTCCTCAAATACAGACGCTTGGACAGCGGCCCTGCGCCTCAGACGATGGCGCCTCTAGATACCCCTCTAGTGTCCGTTTTGGACGGGTCAGGGACGACGTGTCAGTCTCGTTAGATCATGCATAATGTCTTTTCAAAATAAATGTCAAAAAAGTCTGGGTTCACAGGAAATGTACAGTTTCCGCTTGTTACATGAATACAGTGTATTTTAAAAATACATTTCGAATGTAGGTTTATTTTGTTTTTATGTTTAAGTTATATAGTTTTTAGATTTACTTGGTTAGACTTAGGCAACAAAACTACTTGGTTAGGTTTAGGAAAAGATTGTGGTTTGGGTTAAAATAACTACATTTGTGGCGTTAGTTAAGAATGTTACGCAAGGAACGTTATGTAAGAAACTGTTTGTCTGACCCAACCGTCCACCCCAACCTTCCTCACAGAGACTGTTAGGCTCTTTATACTACATCAGTCGCTCTGAGCGTGTAATAATGACACAGATGGGAAAGACTGGCGTCATACAGATGCTAAAGAGTGCCTCGGTGCGTCAGTATCAGACACCCGGGGCAACTTACTAACCATCAGTATTAGACGAGTTGGGAGTGAGAACGCCCTGCAGAAGTGTAAGATACATACAACCCCCCCCCAACATGCTTTCTGAATGATTTAAACTCTCACCAGCTTTATTTACAAGTAGTAATCCCAGTGAACATATGCAAGTCACATACATTGCTCTGCCACGCCCTCGTTCTCACCCTGCTGACCTCTCAGGTATTACAGAGGTGGTTAATGCTCAACAGTTTACTGCCTCCCCAGCATGTTGGCCAACCATCTGCTGTTTTAAAGGCCATCAGCCCCATCAGTAATCAATAAAATATTCAAGACCGCTGAAGGACTGAGAGACCCCGCTGGGCTGGAGACGCCGACAACCCCCCACCATCGTGTAAAGTGGTGTGAAACAACAACTGCTGCCACCCTGACAACTCTGAGCATCAAGTCTCTGCACTCATCCTCCAGGGGATTTAATAACTCACCTGCTCGCTCATTCAACTGTTGGAGAGACGCTGTCACTTACTCATACTGCTACAGGCTTTAAGAACACGTGCCAAAACCTGTGTACAACCATGATATATAACCAGTGGGAGAATTAATGTAGTTTTACAAAATAATCTAATACTTAATAATTTGAATCTGAAGAAATTGATGCCATATCTTTCAGTTTTTTCCCCCTCCGGTGTTCATAGTTTACATTAAAGCTGTTAAAGAAAACATTTTTTTTCCCTCATGCCTGCACCTGATCAGATTTCATGGCACCAACTGTTCAGCTAATGGTGCCGCTATATAAACCCAGACAGCATTGCAACAAAGAGGTATAGCAATGTTTTCTGGTGTTAAAAGCTGTTGTTCACATAAAAGATTCAAGCACGTTCAGGCACTATTATGTTCTATTGCCTCCTGGATATTATTAAATGTTAAAATGCCTGATTGTCAAACAAACAGCTGAAAGCTGTTTACACTGTCTTTGTTTACTTTTCATGTTTTATTCATGATTTAAAAAAAAAAAAAAAAGAATCTGCAATGGCAACATTATTCTAAATCTCAGATTACCCGCAGTGAACAAAGGCTGGATATTTATGGTCCCCATTATCGAGCATTAGACCGTTTTATGAGGTGTTGGAGTGAGATTAAGGAGCTGATGTTGTTTGGACCCCCCCAGTAAAACAGTCTGACTCCAGATAACACAGAGAGAAACCAGGATGTTGACTGCTTCCAGACAACAAAATGTAGATTATAGTTTAATAAAATAAAGATTGAATGTTTTTGTTCTCATCAGCTTCTCTGAAATGTACTCACTGGAAGCAAGCACGCTTGGTATTTTTAGCTATTATCGAGAGTATTGATCCCAAAGGAGAAATCCATCTTTATGTTAACCATTCCCCACAGAGTAAGGTCAAAGGTCAAGGTCAGCTACAGACCATCACCAGGAGTAAATGACGACATCGCTCTGCTGTCATATTTTATGTTGTATGTATGAGTTATTTTTTACAGCAACAGAAATGGCCTAGTTTACCCACCAGCTCTCTTTGTTTGGATTTATAGAACAAGGTGAGGTCAGTTTCTGCTGGACTTGAAACAGGAAGTGTGGCAGTGTGTGTGTGAGATAATAATGGGCTCACTCGATTCAGCAGGAGACTTCATGCGCCTGATCGGACCTGGACTCTTGACTGAACCACGTTGACCTTTGGCTCCTTTCATCACCCTGCATTCTGTGGAAAGAAGAGAAAAGAAAGTTAGAAATCATCACTTTTTATCCAAACTGAATGCTGCATGTGGTCATGTTTGATCGTGAAGCTTTGTCCAAAATATATAATAATATAATATAATAATACTAGGGGTAAGTGATAAAATGTGCGTTTGTTTTTATCATTTATTTTGTATTAACAGACCTTTCAAATAATGATTCTGACTCTGGTGGCATCTTGATGCATACTTTTCTGATGTTTTCTTTTTTGCTTCTACAATAAATAAAAACCTGTGTGAATGACTGCATGTTAAGTTGGCATATTGATGCTCCTGAACCAAATTATTTTCTTCATTTTCGTTACTTTTCTCAAAGATAAATGGCTTTAACTGCCTCATTACAATGGCAGTATGTTGCTTCCCTTCTGCCATTGTATTTTGGGTTCAAACATACACTACATAAACACACACAGTTTTGTGTGAGCGCACAACACAAGCATGACAAGGAGGCATAAATAAGCAGGAATAAAGTAGAAAAGCATAAAATACAACATGTATGAAGAAACCATTTTGTGCAGAATGTTACATGTATGTCACATTATGTCAAGAAATCCACACCAGACTCTGAGAGCACACAGGCTTTTATAATAGTCAGTGAGGGCCACATTGTGCACAGATGTGTTAACTGGAATGGATTTTATTGATGTGCTTTGATTTTTTGTTTTCATGCGTGTTAAACATGTTGAAGCAAGACAATTAGCAGCAAGTTGGTGGAAATCCAGACTTTAATTATTGTAAATCAAACCTGAATATTGACCAAAATGTGTCCATACACCGTCAAGTACTGAACGGTGGTGGCATCTTGTTTATGTATTCTTTTAGGGCTGCAAACAATTATTAATCTGCTGGTTATTTAATCGATTAATTGTTTGGTCTATAAAATGTGAGAAAATTGTGCTAAATGTTCATACTATCCCAATGTTCATGTCTTGTTTTGTCCAAAACTCCAAAGATATTCATATGCATATGCCATAACAGAGGAAAGGCAGGAATCTCCATATTTGAGAAGCTGAAAACTGCATTTTCTGCCATTTTTGCATGAAATATTACTTCAACGTTTAATCGATTATCAAAATAGTTGGTGATTATTTTTCTATTAATCGTTGCCGCTCGATATTCTTTGATCAGATATTCCCACATTCAAATCAAAATTGTACCAATTTTAAACTGCCTTTTTAAATTTGTTTTATTTAGTAAATAGTTTGATTGCCTTCTTTACAGCCTGAGTTTATTATTCAAGAGTGATGCATGTTGCTTGTGAATTCATGTATATGTATATCAGTGAGTGTTTATATAAATTCTATAGAAATGTATGCAGTATATTCTGGGTCAGTGTATTAATCAGGGGAGACAGACTCCAGACATCGCTACTCCTCCCTCTGCATCTTCCCCTCTGTTTGTACTGCCAGGCTCTCTCTCTCTCCTCCCCCCCCCCGTCCCTCCCTCCTCTCTTCCACTTTTGATGCTAATTATACTATCTGTCCTCCCTCCGTCTCCTGGGATCGCACCACGTCTGTCATCTCTCTTAACCTTCACACGCTGGTGGATACAGACGTACATTCATGTGCTATTGTTTGCAAGGTGTGCCACCACGCCGTTGACAATTCTTCAGACTGGCAGCTTGTCGAGTCTACTCAGTGGTCTCAAAATAAGCCCCGAGTCTATCAGCGCAGATTCCCTCTCAGCTTCAAATGATGTCGCTGCATAAACAGAGCCGCAGGTACACATGTCCTCCTCTCTGTCTGCATGTCCATCATAGTATTCAACATAAGGAGTGTGAAAGATAACCACAAGGGATTTAAATCTATTTTGGTAATTCTGCCAAACCAAGCTTAAAAGCTGTGTCAGTAGAAGAAAAGAGAAAAATACATTAAGTTCATCTCTAGCCCAGACAAATGTATAGAAGGAAACATCTAAATGGCATGTGTGTCTCAGATATTTGCATATATAGAATCTTAACTCCTTGAAAACACAGCAAACGTAACTTAACATTCATCTTTTTAGGGAGAAAAACATCAGGATTTGACGTTAAATAATCCAGAGTGATCTGTGTGTTGTCATAATGTAATATAATATAATATGTGATGTATTGCAGACAGGGCTCTCTCCTAACTCAGCCATTTTATTTAGTATTGCCCCAAGGTTATTATAGTGAATGAAACAATTTAGCTTTGGTTCCATTGGGTATGCTGAAATGAAAGGACGCAGATCATTATAAATGTACTGCCATCTCTACACGACCACGTTTTGTCGAGGAACTGAGAGGAAGAGACCGGATGACGGGAGCATAATGACAAATCAGCCCTGCATCAGCGCTGTGTTAAGATTAAAAGACATTTAGAAGATACTGAACGATTTGAGGAGGGGACTAGGTGGAAGTGGGTTGTTAAAAATAGGGTTTTTCCAGGTCTGTGGGGAGCAGACCGACTCTGTGAGAGGATTGGTTTTTACATTTTTTTCTCCTCGAGTTCTCAGCAGTATCAGCACCGACGGATCAGCTGGCCTAAACCTGTCACCGGACAGATTAATGGCTCTTCTTCTTCTCTACCTTTTTTCCTATCCCTGCTGCCGGCTGCAGATAACAGACTTCTCCCTTTCTTGGCCTCCCTCTCACATACATCATTTCTCCTCACTAAGCACACAGCTTTATATGTGAATATAACATATTTTACAGAATATGCATTATGATAAGTCCAAAGAGCCCCTGACAGGATGCAGATATATTAAATGACACCCCAGCAACTATTTAGCTCTCACTCTATGTGGACATTTTCATTTTATATAAGCAAAATACATGATACATTTTAGGTTCTCAAATGCCATGTTAGAGACCAGGGGCAGTTTATCAGAAATGTGTTATCATAACTTGAATGTTAAGGATTTTTGCTAAATTGCTCATGTTTAATTATTTTTCTCAAATCCCTATCGAATGTCTAATCATCGTGTCTATATTGTGCGGATATGTGTTAAATCAAAATGCAGACATTAACAGTGCAAGAGCCCTGACAAGTGTTTTAATGTGTATGGACAAATGTGTGGGTGTCATATGCCGTCATACATGTCACAAATCTTCTCACATCTATAATGTTTGACTGTCTTTTGGTCATAATTGCTGCATGATTATTATGAAGCGTATACTGTATGTTTACCATGGTTTTACAATAATATTGCACAAAGCTGATCAACTGTTCACCACTGTGTGTGTCTATGATGTAAAATACAGACTAATGCCGCCACGCTCACCGTTCTCATCCAGAGAGAAGTCGTCCTGGGCGTAGCGGAATTTCTCTGGTCCGCATGCAATGAAGACATCGTCCTCACCAAAGAAATCTTGAAGGCAGGTAACCTGTGGAGCCAGAAGACAGAAAACTTGAGACCTCTAACAATCTGGAATTAATTTGTATCATAGACGAGAGTTTCTGTGACAGCAGTGCTTTGAGCTAAATGCTAACATGCTCACAATGACTATGCTAAAATACAAGTATAATGTTTACCAGATTCACCATTTAGCTTTGCGTGTTGGCATGCCAACATTTGCTAATTAGCAATAAACACAAAGTGCAGCTGAGGCTGATTAATTTATACTGCGGGGAACATGAATGTGTGTACCAAATGTCATGGCAATGATCCATCTAATAGTTCTTGAGGCTCAGTAGGTAGATTGGTCATCCACTAACCAGAGGTCGGTGGTTCGATCCCCCGGCCCCTGCAGTCTACATGTCGAAGTATCCTTGGGCAAGATATTGAACCCCAAATTGTTCCCGAAGGTATAACCATTGGAGTGTGTGAGTGTGTGATGTTGATCTCCCCTGATGAGCGTCTACCTTGCAGGGTAACCTCATCCAGTATGTGAATGGGTGAATTACTCGCAGTGTAAAGCACTTTCAGTGGTTACAAAGACTAGAAAAGTGCTATACAAGCACAGTCCATTTACATTTAGCATATTCCAGCCTGGACAATAGTGGTGGACCATGGCCATCTCTAGAGACTTTGACAATATCTGTCCACAGACAGAGACAGATAAACACCTGGCAAAGTGCTCAAATACATTTCTGTGGTAGTTCCTGCTACAGTATCTCCAGGACCACCTTTGACCACCATGACGATACACACACAGACTCACAAGGTGAAAACAACACCTGCCTCGCTGTTGTGGCTGGTAATAATCAATACCTTTAGTGCACTTCCTGAGAGAGTTACAGAACCCAAGACCATTTCCAGGAGACAATAATCTTTTATTCATCTGATTATATTCTGGTTGTTATTATTCCTAATTTTATTAAGTGCATTTGAAATGCTGATTCAGGTCTAATTAAAAATGTAATCCATACAGGCATTTCCAGCATGATGAAGCGTTGCTAATAGCTGTGCAGAGAAGCACCACGGATGATGCGCTCACAGACTTGATGACAGAAATGAAAATGTTAAATGCTGATCACATTTAATTTAAAAAAAAAGAATGAACTCTGTAAACACGCAGCTTTATGTGGATGAGTTCACTGAGTAAAGTCTTCCTTGTCTGCCAGCCAAAGGATTTAGTCAGCTTCAGGTAGTAGCAGGCCACCTTTGTGTTTTACTCGTCATGTTAACATGCCTTTAGCTACAGTAGGTGCATGTAACAAAACACACACACAAAGGCACAAAAAACCAGACAGAAAGTATAATGTTACATCTTTTCTGTAATGTTTAAATGATTCAACTTCCTTCCCCAGGGTCTGTTTCTCTCTAGCAGCTGTTGACACAATATGGTCTTCGTGGACAGATGTCTTCAGGCCACACCTTCTCCTCTGCATGCTCTCCATTATACAGCCGCTGTTACCAGCTCAGGCACGCCTATTAGAGCCATTCAAACTAAAAGCTGCGTTTCCCCTTGGTTGTTTTTCCCCCTGGTGCAGATGAGATTTTTTTAAAAAGCATCTCAGCCCCAGTTTGTCGTTCACCACTAGATTACATTTTGTTATTTCTCACTTTAATTATTGGCTCAACTACAGATGGCTCACTCCATCTTTATTCTAATTTTGGGGCTAATTTTCTAAAAAAAAACACTAAAATCGCACTGACTCAAAACTCTCTGCTGGTCTTTGGGGGGGGAGGTCCACGGCCCAAAAGATTACCCCCTGCTGGGACGTTGCCAGGATAGTCAAGATGCATCACGGTTTCCTTTGTGATACACATCCAAACTATGAGCTGCAGATAAATTGGGAACTCCCCACCCCAGCAGCTGCCATGTTGATTCTCTGTCCTGCTAAGCTAAAAGTGTGCGGTGGTGACTCGCTGGCGAGGCATCCAACAGCTGTACCCCTCTCTGTGTCCCACAAGATTCCCCTGGACACAGGCCGGAAAGATCCCTGCTGAGGTACAGAGATGGTGCTCTGACTCCAGGGATCAAAGTCTAATTGCTCTTTCAGCCTAATTTAAAAGGCTGCAAATGCGGGTTTTCTTCCGTGTTCATTATCAAGAGATTAGATACATGTTACTTTCATTAGGTTAAACTGTTGTGCGGCAACGAGGAGGGCACCTGGCAGTTAATCATAAGATGGGAGCATTAAGTAAGCACTCTTTTCCCCCCACAAGGCCAGCGGGTGGAGGAGAGGAGATGGAATGGGGCGGGAGGGTCGAGGCTAGTCCATGTTTTAATAGCCTTAAAAACAGAGCTGATTAAAGGGATAAAGTGTTTATCCAACAGACTGCTACCTTAATCTCCTTTAACAGAATCTCCGTTGGAAATGATGTCTCTGTCGGTTTCTGACGGGCAGCACTAGTTTGTGTCTTCACAGTCAATCTGTCCACTCACGTAAGAGGAGATTCAATAGACATGCCTCATAATTAAGATGCCGTTTGTTGTTTTCCGCAAAGGAACTTTACGAAGAAACATTTAGAAGCAGGGTGACAGCACATGCTCTGAGATAACCTGGTATGTTTCAGAAAGCATCCATCCTCCTTAAGAGTCTTAAGCAAAAACATTGAATCCTTCTAAGCAATCCTAATCCTGCTCCCTACAGAGATCACTTAAGATCCACATGTACAGTTACAGTGCAGATCTTTGACCAGTGCTCTTTGCATCATTAACCCTACAAATAATTCATGTACAGTGTGTATCCAATGTCCCTCAGACACTCCAACTATCACCAAAACCGGGCCTGCCTGTGCACAACCTGCTGACTACTAACTAAGGTTGAGAAAAGTATTGATAATTCGATACTTTTTCAATACCACGTGTTTCAAATATCCACATTCGATAGTATTGAAATGTTCCAAGATTTTCAACCAAAAGCTGCACAGATGAAATAACAGGGAAGAAAATCAACGGTGTGTTGGTATGTGTTCAGTGACTTTTTCTGTACCAGCACTGAGTGCAGGTTGTTCATTTAAAAAAAAAGAAAAGAAAAACAAGGGGAAAAAATCCTATTTTGTGTGCCAAGGACTTTTTTCTTTTTGCAGTGGTATTGAAAGAGGTATTGAGTATTGTTTTTGTTATACTAGTATTGTCAAGGTTTAAAATTCTGGTATCATGACAACCCTACTACTAACACAGGGTTCCCACTCCTTTTAAGAAAACATTTTCCAGGACACTTCCAGGAGTTTTTGTTGAAAATACAGGACAGCACTTACTCAAACAGTCATATAATTTCACTCTCAGCTCTGGAGAATATATATATTGATGCTGGGATCGCTGCAAGTCTGATGGGAGACGAAATGACAAAAGAGAGTGTTATGCTGTGTCATACCGTAAGTTTCAAACAAAATATGAACCTAGGTTTACATAGGCAATCTGAGTGGGGGGGCAAAAATACAATTCAACTTTATTTCCAGGATATCTGGTCATTTTAATCAATTTCCAGGTACTTCCATGACTGGAAAATTAATGTCTAAATGTCCAGGTTTTCCAGGATGTGGGGGGACCCTGCTAACATTATCATCAGGCATTTGTTTCTCCTCTCACACAGGATGTCCATCATGGGTTAATTGTCACAGCGAATTCTGGCATCTGTCTACAGTTGATAGAAATGTTGTGGAAAACCGCTCTGCTTTGTATGCGATCAGATCAAATGTAAAATGTCAGAGTCCCTTTGAAACATGGCTGCCGTGAGGAAAGGGCAGGCCAGCATGGGAACATTTGGATATAGGTTAAGAAGCATCCGCTCTCGATTTGAAAAGGTCAGTCAACTGCGTCATCAGACCCACCTGGCAGCAGAATCTTGGAGGACAATATGAGAAGACATGATGCCATCAGAATATCAAAAGCCCCAGCATATTGCATATTTACATATTGCACATGCAATTTACATCAGAGTCAGTGTGTAGATCTCTTTCTCTCTATATATACTGTATATACATTTGTGTTTATTGGAGGAAAGCAGGTGGGTTTTTTGGAAAAACTGGCTTCTTCCAGACTCCAGGTGCCCCTCACCCTCTGTCCCACCAAGCCCATCCCTAATCTCTGCTTCACCAGCTGTCAGGACCACATGACCCCCACCCAGAAAAACCACCAACACCACCAGCAGCTATGCAGGGATCCACCAACTACAACAACTGAATTATTCAGAGTTAATTTGGCCCGTCGCTGGACAATCGTCTACAGGCCGCAGACGTTTCATAATAGGTCACGGCAGTCGAGTGGTAAATCTAAAAATTGAGCGCTCTGTAATTCTGAACATCCTGGTGACAAGAGAGCCGGACACAAGATGTACGTGTAATTTCTATAGTTCTTCCCTGTTTTTCATTTCAGGAATTTGTTCGACAAAACTGAAAAGGTCAATTACCTCAGATGTCAGAGGTTTCAGCTTTTGTGGGATTCATCAAACCACAATATAGCAAAGCTGCAGTGAAACTCACCGTGACATGCTATGAAAGTTAATATAATAAATACACCATATGATAGCCATGTTATCCAGTACCATAAAACATTAATGTATGTTATAAATAGGGTAGCAAAGCAAATAATATCCTCCTCTGCTTGCACAGAAGTCATATATCAGTGTAAATGGGACAGCATGGGTCATTGTCACACTCATTATAATCTAATACATTTTTCTGTCTGACATACAGGCAATCATCCCATGTGTAACTCAGAACTGTTGAAACCAATCAATACCAACCTATTCAAAGTTCTATATTGTAAAACATGAGATTATCATGTCTTTTTTTATTATGAAGCAGGTCTACATGCAAAGTATCGAAATGCTCAATCCTCGGAGTATTCAGAAACTGTGCCGTTAAATGAGCTGCAAGGACTTCCATACGTTTGTGATGTCACAACTACTGTTTACTGCAGTTGTGACATCCCTTTATACAGTTTGGTCTGCCAAACCAATATCTCAGGCCAATCAGCAGTTCCTTGCCACAGCTTGTGTGTGAAGCAGCAGGAAACATCTCCGAACAAAGCTCACGCATCCTTTGTCTTCTACAAGCAGCTGCTCGTCTTGACTTCAGCTCATCCTTTCAGAGAAATAATGAACCACTATCTGTCTCGCACATCCATGTTAATTGATCTCTGCGCAGAAGTCAAGCTATTCAGTGTTGCATTACACACGTTTGACTCTCTGTCGCGACTCATCTAATCAGAAGTTATCTGACGAACAGTAAAGGCTTACCACCGGCGTTAATGAGTCAGCAAATGGCCAGTCAGTATTGAATATAACTGATTACACTAATCTGCTGTGCTCTGGCAGACACCATGCAGGCGTTATCTCAGTTTATGAGAGTTTCCTTCTGCCTCCATTCAAATCAGCTGGAAACAAAAATAAATAAGTCTTGGAATTAAGACAGTTGCAAGGGTGCACACTGCAGCGCTTTCTATTTGACTTGTAATCTTTACGTTAGCAGAGGATGGTGTAGAGCATTTAACTAAAGCAAAATAAGACAAAAAACTAATTTCACAGTGAGCAAATTAGCTTTCATTAAATGCTATATTGTGTCAGGACTGGGTAATATGGAGAAAATGAAATATCACAATATTTTTGACCAAATACCTCAATATCAATATTGCGCCGATATTGGTGCTTTCACTAAATATTCAGATTTTTGATAAATAATCATCCGTAACGTGGATATAATGTGGGTAAAGGCAGATAATAGAACAGCTAGAACAGTCTGGTAAGTTCAGAAAATTACATCACTTCACTGTAATGCAGCCTTTAAAACCAGGAAATCATATAATATTAAGATTTATGATATCGTAATATATAATATATATAATCTAAGACTATATCTAATCCCATATCATGATATTCATATAATATCGATATACTGCCCAGCCCTATATGATGTACTAGTCTCAGCGTTACTGAGCTACATGAGAGAAAAGTGAAATATAAAAAAGAAAACGGCTGAAAAAGAACCGGTACGACCTTGCTTTGCAAACCCATGGGGAAACTCCCACACTCCTTCACTGTAGGCACACAGACCTGATCAATACCAGCGCCTCTGCACAGAGTGGAATATTCCTCCAAAATACACACGTCTCCATTTTGTCCATTTCAACCGAGGGTTTCACAGACGGCAGAGAAGTATGAAAGACAATCACAGCTTAAACATCAGGGCAGGTTGTCTGCTTTTGTAGCAACAGCTCAGTTTATGGATATTATTACAGGACGAAAGTCAAATCCAGTAGATCGAAATATAAAAAAGAAAGCCACTATTTTAAACATCGACAGTCGCTTTGCAGTGATTTGTCTCACTCGTAACGATGATTGTTATTTCTGCCTTTCTGACCCATCTGTGACCTTGGTGCACTGGTACACCGCCTGTGTGCTGCTGTAGGTGCTCTGGATGCATTTGGAGCACAGATGAGCCAGTTAGGCAGCGATATCTGCACAGTCATGGGGAGCAGCTGCATGGTGCCTGATGTTGTTTTAACCCCTCCCCTCCCCAACCCAGAGGAAGCAGGCTTTCCATTTGGTTGACTGATGTGGCCTTAGCATTATTAAATCGTGCTTCCTCCTCTTCCCCCCCCCAGGTCATGCTCACTTGTTGATGTGGTCCTCATGCAGGAAAAAAAAGAGGGGGGGGGTTGGGGGGCAGAGAGGGGACGCACAGGCACCCGGTCGAGATGCTTTATCATGGGGACCACGCCCCTCTGTCAGCCTGATTGGCTGCCTCTGTTTAACACTCTGTGTGAGTGTGTGTGTGTGTGTGTGTGTGTGTGTGTGTGTGTGTGTGATGTGGCTGCAGTGACGGGTGAGGAACAGAGAGCAAGCAGGTAAGACCCAATGTAAAGAGCACACTCAGCGTATTACAGCCATTGTCACAAACTGAATCCATCACGGCAGAGCTTATTGCCATGACAACTGCTTCTGCAGCATGGCAAAGAGCAGGCAGACTGCAAGAGCACTGATAACCAAGGAAAAAGCAGGCTTTTCTTCCCCATTACCGGATGTATTTTAGTCGTTAAGAAGCCCTAAACCCATGAGCGTATCCATATCCTATCCAGTGAATAATTTGTTACCGTGAGTTATTAAGTTTTAAAGTAAATTCAAATCTTTTGTTCGCCGACAATAACAGTGTGACCTTGTGCCTGAAGCGTGCCTGAAGCATCCATTTCGTTTCCTCTTATCTCTTTGTTGACAAATCAAATTTAAAAAAAAAAAAAAAAAAAAAAAGGATGGAGGGGGATGTAA
>JAOVVB010071801.1:0-28503 GCA_028570985.1 Heterobranchus longifilis
AACAAGCTGGGAGGGCACATTTTAGATGGCTTCATCTGTAGGCTAAATCCAGTTTGGGCATTGTGTACCTTCAGATTTGGGTATTTTGCCACCAAATTGTTCTTCATCACTAATATGTTTGAGGACTGAATTACAGAATAAGTGAAGGGTTCATTTGCAAAAACTGATATCTCCATTTTTATTTTTTTCCTAAATCATAGCATCATAATTGTGCATTCAAGGGGATATCAATCAAACTGGTGTTTGGTTATTTTGATAAGATATAACATTTGGATTTTCATAAATCAGTTTTTTTTATTGTGTCAATCAAACTGATTTGTGTTCATTCATTTAAAGAATTATCTAAAGAGTATCTAGCTTCTGTATCGTGACGTATTTCTGAGTAAAACTTGGGAGGCAAATGATGGTTGAAAAGTGGGCGTGTCATAACAAACATGGCACCGTGGTGTTGCTAGCTAGCTAACTGTTACAGTAGCTCTGTGCAGCTAACAGGTGCAGATTGATTGACAGCTGGATGTTGTGATATTATTGGTTGAAATCAGTTAGTACTAGCTTACATAAGCACACGTCATTTTTTGTTTAACATGAAGAACAAAATAATGGATTTTGAACATTATTTATATAACAAAATACAAAGAAATGCGATTTTTGTAATTTTTTGGCATATATTGTTAAATAGTTGCACAACATGACCAGAGATGTGACTGAAAATGCACTTTTCATTTCAGCTCAACTTTAAATACTTTATCACTACAGAAGACTCATTGTAAATAATTGATTACAGTTGACACAGAAAGTCTTTTTATGGGCTCTTAGACAACATTTTGATATCATCTTACCTTGAGACTTGGCTCCAGTTGGCAAGCGCCATCCCAGATGCTTTTATGGTCAGTGGAGTTGTTCTGTTCACTCCAGTTTCCTAACTGAAAAACCCCGCCGACTGTCACAAGACGACTCCTGCGGACACAAAAATAACAACTTTGGCTTTCTGTAATCCCAAATTACAAGTGCACTGACAGAAAACAACACCACGGCATGTGGACAACACAGTGTAACCACTGCAACTTTTGTTTTTGCAACATCCATCATGTACATGATACTGTAAATCCACTGTACTCCCATCCCTCACTACAAACTCTACAGGAGAAGTTTGCTCTTAAATTTCAGCTTTCGGGAGTGTTTTGTGTCACTAGAAATACCCTGGAATGATGTATGGTGAATTGTAGGTTCCTGTTGTAAAATCGTGGGTAAGAATCCAATGCTTCAGCCACGGAGCATCCACCTAAAAAACAAAGGAATAACAAGGTTCAACCACTATTTCCATGGCGCCTTTATAGCTGGTTATATGAATCTAAAAATCTACAGACATTTGATGCCATTCGCTCTCACCTTCACTATCTGACCTCGGCCTGGTTTGAGGTCAGGGTCTGGCTGGAGAGCTCCTGATCTTACTCCTGTGCAGTTTATTATCACGTCTGCACCAGTTTCTGCCAGCTTAATACAGAGAGGCGTGATTAGAGATGACAAATATGACAAGCGATTATATTTTGTGAATCTTTCTGTCATGACATTACAGACTCAGAAAAAAATATGAAGGGTTAATTTGCAAAAAACAGCATCTCCATTTTTATTTTTTTCTAAGTCATATTTTTGTGTGTGCGAATATCAATCAAATTGCTGTTGGGTTGTTTTGATAAGATATGTCTTTTTTTTTCACAAGTCTTTTTTTTAATTGTGGTTTATTCATTTTTAAAATGGCTTTCATCTGTTTTTGCAAAGAACTCTTCATATATGCAACTATAATATTAAAAAGGCTTCACTAACCTCCTCAAAGGACTCTATCTTCCTGTGATAAAATTTCACACCCCTTTTCTTCAACCTGAGAATAACACAAAAGCAAACTGAAACTACTCAAAATTAAGAACCAGTTATTCTAAACAACATATGAAGACATCACTCATTTACAAGTCATTACACAGTATATCAGGAATTGTATGTTGAGGACAATGTAGTGTGTCAGATGGAAACATTTTGAAAACATTCCAGCAGCTGTCTAAATGTGCCATTTTCCCAGCCTGCACACTGCATGGTCATAGTGATCACTGACTGTACACTACTTCTTACTTTGCACTGTGGGGATCATTTCAGTTTACTATGTAGGGTATACATCAGACACACTTTATAGTAAATGGTAAATGATTATAGAAAAACAGAGAGCATGTGTATGTAACATGTAAGATAAGATACAACTTTATTTTACTTTATTATTAACCCTGAGGGGAAGTTAGGAACCAAAATGAATACAAAATTTATATAACAATCGATAAGGCGCTTCTTTTCATCTTTTTATTGTGTAATAAATTATGTCGCAAGCAGGTGCTACACCTAGATTAACAGATCAATGCAGGACTCGTTATGTTCTGGTAAAAAAAAAAAATTAAAAAAATGCTGCTACATCACTCACCAATCCATCAGCCAAGGTAAGTATGTTTTACCTTCCACCATGAGAGCCGTGTTGAACCACCCAAAACTGGACATAATATTAGAAGAGAGACAGATTATCCATCCAATCATCAATATCTGTATCTTGAAACACACAATATATTGTTTAGTAACATAAAAACAGAAATAGATGCAGAGGGACTGAGTTGTTATTCACAAGTTGGACAATCTCTCTCTCTCTCTCAGCATTTATTATCTGACATTTTGTAGATGTATATATAATTTTATGATTTATGTTTTTCTTTTGGTTTTGTGTTATAGGAATATTTCCTGTATTCTTTATGTTTCATATACAGCAGTGTCTTGTAATCCCATGTGGGAAGAAAAAAAACAAACAGCTGTGCAAAGAGCAAATGTACAAACAGCTGTGTTGTTTTTTTTGTACAGTTGCTTATTGCACAGTTGCTCATTGCACACTTTCCTCTTTTGCACAGTTGCATTTGTAAAGTTGTTACGTGATGCATGTACAGTACAGAAGAACTTCTTTATCACTCTGTAAACTATGTCCTGTTTGTTGCTGTCAATCAATGTTGGTGTTGTTTTTATTTGTACCCTGGCTGCAACCTAATTTTCCTGTGAGGGACAATAAAGATACCTTTGACCCTCGAAGGGTCAAATGTTTGGCATGACATATAACTAACTAACTAACTAACTATTTGTGGCTCCACTTTATGTTCTTTCAGTGTTTTGCTTTCACTGCAGTTTCAGCATTAAACCTACTTGTATCCGGGGAACATCTGCAGTTCTCGCTCTGTGAGCTGTCTGAAGCCTAGGACGGTATCTTTAAATGAGGGATCCTGCAATCAAAAACAAGTCAAGATCACATCATGTATGTCCTAAACATGTCCTGGCTGTGTTAGTCTGCTGTCACAAACAATACAGAATCCTAATTAACCCCTGAGTCTGAGTTAAACCCAGCCCCTTGCTGAGGCCTCTGTTTAGGCATCTTTGTGTGGCTGAACAAAGCTCTACTTTCAGTCAGCCTGAATACTAATACGCTGTGTTTATGGTAGATATTGCACTGGTATATGATATATTTATGAACGAGTTATGTGAGGTTACATTTTAACTACATCCACAGTTGTACAGTGCCTTTGCTCTTGGTTGTAAAAGGCTTCAGAAACAAGGTCAAATCTTATCTTTGAGGCACGTTTTCCAGGAACAAAGCATACTCACGTCGGCTGGCTCAGTGAAGAGGTTGTAGCCAGACTGGAGGAATATACCCATTTGTACTGACTCTGGTGAACTCAGGCGGCTCAGCAAGTAGTTAAACGTCTCTTTATTCCATTTTCTAAATGTGAAGACAAATACAGCATTAAAATGTTGGACAGTTTTTGCAGATAAAGTGGAGAATCAAAAAGGAGAGTTAGTAATGCCCTTACGTCTCCTGGACATTGCCCTTGTCGTAGAGATACGGCTGCCAGAAGCCAGCAGCTCCGTCACTCGTGGTCAGCGGAGTAAAACGGTCTGCATACACCTCGATGGTCAGTGGGCTGACGAGGGAGTGATACTGCTCGTAGATGCTCTGGGCTGTTGACAAGCCGATGACTCCAGCTCCAATCACTGCCACCCTCATGTCTGGATTAACATGAGACACAACACGTTTACATCTGAGACTCACCAAAGGCATCCTCTATGGAAACATCTTCTTAGAGGACAATCTACATCGCTATTGTATTCTAATACAGACTGGATATGATTGGATAAAATATGAGAAAATTATTATTCTATTATTATTTCTAGGGGTGGGCAATATATCAATATTATATCAATAACATGATATGAGACTAGATATCGTCTTAGATTTTGGATATTCTAATATCGTAATGTGGCATAAGTGTTGTCTTCCTGGTTTTAAAGGCTGCATTACAGTAAAGTGACAAAGATATTTTTTGAAATTACTAGACTGTTCGAGCTGTTCTATTATTTGCCTTTACCCACTTAGTCTTTATATCCACATTACAGATCATTATTTATAAAAAAAAACATTATGTAAATATTTTGTGAAAGTACCCATAGTCAACCCTACAATATCGTTGCAATATCAATATTGAGGTAAAAAATATCATATTTGATTTTCTGTATCGCCCAGACCTAATTATTTCTATATCATTAAACAATGCATTATTTAAAATCTGCATTATTATTATGATGATGATGATTATTATTATTATTATTATTATTAGTAGTAGTAGTAGTAGTAGTAGTAGTAGTAGTAGTAGTGAGGATTTTCAGTCAGGATTTAGAGTGCATCATTGCACAGAGACAGCACTGGTGAAAATGACAAATGATCTTTAAGTTGGGACTGGTCTCTGTACTCATCTTGTTAGATAGTGCTGCGTTCGACACCATGACATCCCAATACGTAGACTGGAAAATGTAATTGAAATGAATGCTTCCTTTGGGCAACATTATTATGAAACCCTAACTGCATACATTTTCATTGTTGTGCAGATGATAGCCAGTTATATCTATCGATCAAGCCTGAAAAAACAAATCAGTTAGCTTAACTTAAAGCATGTATTGATGACATAAAAACTTGGATGACCTGCAATTTCCTGATGTTAAACTCAGAGAAAACTGAACTTATTGTACTGTACCCGAACACCTCTGTGGCTCATTATCTAAAGATAGGCTATAGTTTCTATTGACGGCATTGGTCTGTCCTCCAGCACTACTGTAAGGAAGTTATCTTTGATCAGGGCATGTCCTTTAACTACAAGGACAGCCTTCTTTCACCTGCACATCGCAAAAATCCATCCTGTCTCAGAAAGATGCAGAAAAACCTCCAGGCTGGACTACTGAAACTCTTTGTTATCATGTTGCCCCAATAAATTCCTGAGGACTCTACAATTGGTCCGGAATACTGCAGTACCCATTCTCACTGAAACTAGGAAAAGGGATCACATTTCACATGTACTCTGCACTGGCTCCCTCTAAATTCAAGAATCAAATTTAAAATCCTTCTGCTTGTTTACAAAGCCCTCAGTGGTCTGGCACCTTTATATTTAACTGATCTTGTAAAACCCTACATCCCGAGCACTGCTCACTGGATGAAGGGTTACCTGTGGTGCCCAGAGTCTCTGAAAGCAGAATGGGAGGCAGAGCCTCAGTGCACTGACCATTTTAGACCATTTTACATGGTGAATTTGACACTAATACAATTTGATTTGATTTAGTACTAGTAGTATAGATCTAGTACGAGTTAGAAGTTTGCAAAGTCTTGATAACAATAAAATAAACATATTACGGTCTGTGCAAACCTGTTGGACAATTACAAGTAACACAACTAATAAGTATAAATAAGGAGTATAGACGAACATAACGGGCAACATGTAAATAAAAGTGAAGGAGCATTTCAGAGTAAATCGCTCACGTGGAAAACTCATGATTTATGTCAATGCTGCATAAGAGAACTGCGCAGATGATCCACTCACAACTTATTATATGATTTCCAAAAAGTTTTGCTTACCTTCAGATTAGTATTCTTCGGTCACCACTGCAGGAGTTGTCACAATCATATGGTCACAACTCTGAACCTCCACTCACCAGTACTGTCTTGGTGGAGAAGGGTTGGTCCAGCTGTCACGTGGGCGAGGGGCGGAGACAGCTGCTGGCACTGCTCACAACCTGTTTGGCACGGTGGATAAATTTGTATTGGCTGTCTTAGGTAGTATCAGTATCTGTGAAACAAGTCAGTATCAGTTCCATCTTTACACGACAGTCATGAATATGCATGTATCACACATTGTTTTCTGTGAGATCTGGTGCGACTGGAATACAGTTTTATACCATGGAGGGAGCTCTATGTGGATTGGATTATATTATGTTTTACTATACTATACTATTTGAATAGCTTATGCCTAACTGTCACCACGGAGGAACTAATTAATTTCCCACATGCATATTTTTCTATGTATACTATATTGCTATACTGCCCTACAAAGGCAAAAGACCATAACCTTACCTTGGTCATGCCATGGCCTTAAAAAAGCCTTAACTTCCATTTGATCTTTAATTTTGTTGTTGATTACAGTAAGTAATGTGACAGAGATTTAATCTAGTGATATATATGAAACTATACACTTAATATAACATGAATAAGAATAAATAAATCAATTGATAGAGTTTTTTTTAAATTTTTTTAAACCCTTTTGATTGTCTTTTGATGGAACATTACCAACTCAAATCATTAGAACCAAATTGAATCAACTAATATTTGGATTGAATTAAAACAAAACCTCTTTATTCTATATAATGTATGACATGTGTGTGAAATACTTCAGAATATGACAGAGAATAAAAAGGCAAAACACCTTAACTTAAGCTTGGGAAAACAGTAACTGCATGCGTGGGTAAACAAAGCCAGAGAACCTTAAGTGAAGTTAAGGGATTTTGCTTTATTAGTTTCTCCAGAAGTTTTTGTAGTTAAGGCAAACATAACCCACTATTTTTAACAAAAAAAACAACACAGGAGACACAGGATATTTATCTATATGATAGAGCAGGGCTTTATTGGTCCAAAAATGACAAAACGTCATTTTTGACCAAAATGAAGTATGGTCTTTTGCCTTTGTACAGCAGTATACCTTAGTCAGACAAGGAAAACAGTGATGATTGTAATTACTAATACTATTACCTTGTGCTTAGCCTATGTTAGGAATGATCAATATGGCTCCTCATGAAAAAGCCCACAGTACTCATTGTAGTCCCTATAATAATATGCTCCTGTTATGCACTGCACCTCTTCATTCTCCCACATATATCCACATAAGTATTACTGATATCATTAATGAATCCTGGATCACAGTTAAGTGTCCCAGGGCTGTCTAATGTCCATGCTGGCTCCTCTCATAAGGCCCTCTCCAGGCAGGACACATCACACAGCAGCTTTTAAGGTAGCACAGCACAGATGATACTAATTTATAACATGAATGATGCCTGTGATAATGAACAATTAACCTCTATATGAGGACTGCCTGCAATGATAAGACTGCCTCCAGTACTACAAGTACAAGTACAAGTTTGAGTGCTGCTATCACATCAGAGTGAAAACAGATTTAGATTTATTATTATTATTATTATTATTATTATTATTATTATTATTATTATTATTATTATTATCTTATACTGAACTGTAACTGCATTTCATTTTTTCTCTCTTTATTCTGTTTTATTTCATTGTAGCTTATTTTTCTTCTATATGCAATCTTATTTTGTTAAATCCTACTTATTATGTGTGTTTCTTTTATATCTGGCATTTTAAGTCTTATATGAAGCCCTTTGAATAACCTTGTTTAAATGTGGTGTACAATGAAGTTATTGCAGTTGTTCAGTGATTATCATTTTATTACTATATGGTGCCATGAGGATGGCCGGGGCAGCACTTCCTGCACAGACAGCCCTCCTCTCCCTCCATCCATCGCTCGTATGTATCGTTAGCTCCGCAGCTAGCAGCAGCTCTCCAGGCCCAGCGGCCGGCCGGTGCATCCACAGCTTCCAGCCATGGCGTTGGTTACTCTGCAGCGGTCCCCGACCCCGAGCGCCGCATCCACCGCCAGCACAGCAACCACGACCGCGGGGGAGGTCAGTTTGGTCCTGGGTGAACAAAAAACGATGCTCTGGTGTGGTGAGGTGTTGGTGTAAAAAGGCTGAGCCTGTGGGACATGTTGCCGGAGAAAGGCCCGCTGATTGAAGCTAAATTAGCACCGTTAGTTAACATGTTATGTTATGCTAGCTAGGTCTGTCGCTAACGGTAGCTAGCAAATATCTTCGGTAGATATTGCTGGCCACCACATATGCCAAAACGGCTGGAACATTTCTCATTTTTAAATGCGATTAAATTATATATATATTTTAAATCCTCACACCTGTTAAATGCGGCGTTAATGTTAAAGAGCTAGCTGAGTTTGACAAGTGCCATATGAATGACATAAGCTGTAGCTAACGTTAGCTGGTTATGATGTGACTGGCTGACATTGAAAATAACGTATTTTTCTTCAACATTAACACACAGTCTGTCTGGCACAACAACATCAAGGCACTCACGACGCTGCTGCAATTCAAACACTGCTAAAATCACATTAATATAGTAATATTAAATCTGAGATTTTGATGTTTTAGTCTGGTGGCTTTATTTTCTTTATCAGACAACAAATTAGAGACAGTCAGTCAATTACACATAATATTTATGTCTATTTTCCACTGTGCTATCCTGTTGGTGACTCTAGTAAGTATAGGGAAGTATGAGATTTCCAGTCTGATAAACAGCCATATAGGGGAAAAAAAGATTACACTTTGACGTTTGCTTATATACTTCTCTGACGCAGTAGATAGGCTAGTCAAAGTTTGAGCTATTAGTTTGCTGGGCACTCAGAGCAAGAAAAAGTGATTGTCCTTGCCTCAAAACTATAATCATTCAAAGATAACTTCCTTTGCTACTTCCAAGTACCAAGTATGTTCCTGGTTTTCACTGCCACACGAGGGCGCTCACCACCAGCTGTAAACTGGGAAGCATGAACAAATCAGAGGAAACAGACATGACATCAGTGTTTGAGCTAGAGATGACAACTTTATTTTTAACAGTATGTTCAAAACCGTGCAACATGTCATACACTGTTAGTTATTGCAAATAGATTGCTCCTTCTAAAGGAGCGAGTTTTGTTGGTTTGAGTGGGTTTTGTCTCTGTGCCTCGGTGTCTGGCTGGTGTAGTCCAGCAGCAGCGTGGTGAGGTGTGACAGATAAAGCTGGCAGGAGGCTGCTGCAGCTATGATGTCATCTACTCATGAGGGTGGTGGAGTACTGCTGGAGGAGAGGCAGGTCAACAGATTTAATAGATGTTGAAATAAGGCGGTTAATGTGTGATTATTTCACCTAACACACAACAATGGAAAGTTAGTCATGCCGTGTTACATGCTCCTCTTGCAGAATGATTTTCTTTCATCGAATGGTACTCATTTTTCTGCATGCCATAGCAATTTTCTTTTTTTCCTGCTGAGTATACTTGCCGTGCTGCAGCTTTACATCTGTGGCTATTGTCATTTAGTCAAAGTCTAGGGATGGGACAATAATCGATTTGATCATAAATCGCAATAAAAAAGCAAACACTCACAATAAGTTGGTCGTGGTGAATTTCCATTATCAGGATAATCATGAATATCGTGAATATTTTAACAAATTGATTGCAGTTTACTACAGTGTCCTATCTGTTATGCAATACAAATATGTATTTCTTTAAAAAACCCTCATAATTTTATAAGAAAAAAGTCGCAATGTTTCGAGAAAAAAAAGCCGTAATGTTTCAAGCAAAATGTAAGGTAAGGTGATTCCAGTGTGTTTTAGTGCCATTTTAAGCATATTTTGTTGATTATTGGGATAATATCGTGAATTGAATTATTTTGGCCAGGATAATCAGGGCATGAAATTTGATATCGTCCCATGCCTCTCAAAATCACTCATGAATTTTAATGCAAACGGTTCCATTTCATGGTTTTAAGTATTTATAATTATCATCTTTTATCATAATTTGTGAAAGAGGACTTGCTGCGATTTAGAAAATCCTAACTGTGATTAATCAGACATGGATTGGGGTCTCTGAAACCTGTAGGCCTATCTGCTGTATTTGGGTGCTAAACCACCAGACAAAGCTCTAACATGCTCCTGCATCATTCTTCGTCCTCCCTGTTATTCTGGCAAATATGCTCTAAATTATATTAAATGTCATGTGTTTTCTTTGGGCAAAAAAGGCAGGTTTATGACCAACCTGAAGTAATGCTTTTTACACAGCTTTGCTCATCAGCCCCCATTATACCCTTGCCATGTAATTGCCTTGCGTGTAATTTGTTGTGGACTGTGCTTTCCTCTATGCAGCCATATTAGTTTTAGTATGCTGATTTCTTGAGGAGCTTTCAAGTCATGTCTGCTCCCTCTGCGTCTTGCAAGCTCTTCCAGGTGGTGTGTGGATGCCATTAAATGCATATAACAAACGCACACACCTGCATTTGCAGTGACTTCACTGGTATGTGCTCGCAGCACCGTATTTGACAGCAGTCTGAGAACAGAAGACAGATTGACTTTGATTGGAGTGTACTGCCAGACTTTGTTTTTTCATGCTCCCGCTGATCCTAAAGTCAAACTATATTCTTTTGTGTAATCGCTGCTGTGTAATAAAACATTAGTGAGCCCATTTTCACTACATTTACTACATTTTACTGTGACACGCCTAATAAAAAGTATAGCAACTTTGAGATTTGGCATCTTTGTAATTTGTGGACTTAAGTTGTACTTTATATAGGCCTATATATATATATATAGCATCTCAGTTGTGGGTTATGTTGTCGATTCTATTTATCAGTGTTTATGATTGATAAAATGTAGACAAGCCTGTAGCTTCTGTTTGAGTGGCAGGCTTGAAATGTTTGTTAATAATGCCAAAATGGCCTCAGTGTGGTATTAATCTTTTCCCTTATCTGTATTGCAGGATTTTGGGAGTGAAGATGAACGGCGAATAAATCAGAGGTAAGTTTACTCTAAGTTTAGTTTGGCCCTTCTGTTGCATGGTACATGGCAAAGCAGATCAAGTTTTATACGTAGGTGTTGACTGATTGGCTGCATCTGTCTTTGAGTCATTTGGTGAAATCTGGAGTGGCGGCAGTCGGCAGACTAGCTGGCATCAACAAATGAGGACGACTAAGCGTCAGTGTAATAAAACACCTGCCTGTCTGTCTTGTTGGCAGAGTCATCAATTTCTAATAGCCAACTGTAAAACCATGTTATTCGCAGTAGCCTCTCAAGTAATACGTTGATAGATGTGTCCGTATTTTTATCAGCACTTAGCTTGATGAACTTGTTCTTGAATTGTGCATAATCAGTTGAGTCACTTGGCTATTCCACAGCTTTTTTTTATTTATTTAGAGTGCTTGTACTGCATTGGATTAAAGCTGATAATGATTTGGTACTTGATTGTTTTTTACTGAGTAAAAACTATTTGATTAACTTCAAAAGTGATCATTTACAGTTACTCAACTCTGTAACCTCCAGTCAAATTAATACATTTAATTATTTGTCTCCCAACAAAAGATGAAATGTTGCACTACGCTGTGGTCCGTGTATTTAGACTTCGGTGACGGGAATTTTGGTGAAAAGAAATTCTAAAGCAGCACCCTGTGTGTTCACACAATAAACCCTTTCCTCCTGCAAGTTCTGACAAGCAGCTATTGTTTCACTGGTAAAGCCATATTGTGAATCAAATAAGTCACAGTCTTGTCTTACTTCTCTACCCGCTGTGCTAAACTATGTAACTTACCATGACTAGGGATGGGAATCGATACGATTTTATTGATACCTATGCCATTATTGATTCTGCTTATCTATCCGATTCTTTATTGATTCCCTTATTGACTCCTGATCAAATTTCTGTGTGGGAAAAAAAGTAAGCATACACAGGCTTCAGCGTCAATGCAACTACGATAATTTCATTCATCGCAACAAACAGATTTTGCGTAGCATGTGCAACATATATGTCGCACTGCACAGCCTTGTACAGGACTGTAACTGTTGTCTATCTTTGTGAATTGAAGCCGTTTTTTAACCTGTATTTAACAAGGAGAGTCCCATTGAGATGAAGAATCTCAGGAAGACCTGGCCAAGACAGGCAGCAGCATAAAAACAAACACATAGTTACAGACAGAAAACAGACAAAATTACAATAAACAAGCATAGGGAACAAACATTTCAAAAGACAAATAAGAGTCAGTTATATCATCAGGTCATTTTAAAAACATTGACATCTTAATGAGTCTGCCTCTAATTCTTTCATTCTTGATTTGAAAACATTTAGCAGGATTAATTCCCTGAGTTTTAAGTCATTCTGCAACATATTCCATGCCGCAGGTGCAGAAAACACAAATGCCCTTTTTCCAGTTTCCGCGAGGGAATTTGAGACAGTAAGCACAGTTTCTTCCTCTCTGCCATGACTCCTTCTTGTTGCAAGTTTCCAGCACAGTATTGACACACAAGTTTGACATCATTGTTTTGCAATGTGCAACTGTCAGAAAAACGGCATTGATGAAAGGAGTTGATAAGCTCGGAGGCACACGGTTCCAATGGAGCGGAAAAATTTGAAACCGGTTCTCAACTGGAACCGGTTCTCGATTCCCATTCCTACCCTTGACTATCCAGTCAGTGCACAACAGCCCTTGATGTTGCAATCAACACCTTTTCAGTCAAAAGTTTTTATATTTATTTTATTATATGTTCCCAATAGTGAGACAGGATCAAGAATACATTTAAAGAAAATGATTTCAAGAAATTACTTGGCTCCAGTAACTTGTGTTTTGTGCATTTTATAATTGAAATAGTCGCAGCCCTAGTATGTATGTTTTTGTCAGTTTTCTATCAATAGCTGTAGCAGTCCCTGGGGCAGATTCAATATTAAAAAATATTTTTCAAATAGAAAGAACTGGGGTGTCATTTATAACGTTGCGTACGCACAAAACGGAGCCTGAAAGAGGTGTACACCACTTCCCACGCAAAAGTTGTGATCTATAAAAACAAAATTGACAGTGCACCCAGGAGGCAAACTCATGCGTACTTACATTTTGGAGATAGGAAATTGGCAACGCAGATGTTAAGGTGAAGCCAGATTATGGAAATGAAATACATATAGGTCCTACATATAATGATTCCTCTCACACATTTACTTCACACGTTACTTATAGATCCACTTTATCATAAACATTCAAACCAGCAGTGTTATTTGTGATTGAGCCATATCTTTTCCATAAGCACATTTCAATGGTAAAAGATATAAGCCAACTTAAATCTCAAATCAAATTCAATATTTCATCGTCACATTCCTGTCGGAGCGCAGAGCAGAGGGCTGGACTGTCATCAAACTATGCAGTTGTAGAAATCCAAGATAACATCAAATAGCATGAAACTGCGAAACAGAGTGCCAGGAGTTTTGATAATATCTTCTAATACTGTGCATATATCACCAAGTACCATTGAAGTTGTTAGAAAGTTTTTGTGAAATCGCTGCAGTGAGACTTTGCTGTCGCGCACACGGCGATGACACACACTGACACACAACTAGTTCTTCTGTTTCCAGTGTGTGTGTGTGTGTGTGCGTGTGTGTGTGTGTGTGTGTGCGCAACATGTTGCCACTCGCAGTATTTTCTTTTGTTTGTGACTCCGCTGCTGTGGCCACCAAACCTGCTGCTTCTGTACTTTGCATCTGTTCTACAGGTGTCTGACTGTTCATACAGAATGTCCTGCTCTTAAATATGATTCGGCTTTGGAAACATGCATTCCTAAAATTGAGCTGAACTGTTCTGCATGAATTTCATAGCAATTGTTGCATTATTGTAACCCAACTGCAGTGAAGTTGTTTACTGGAGATGTTTAATTCCAGATCAGATCAATACAATAGCTTTTGTAATAGCCTGCATGTCTTTTGGTCCCACATATAATATTGACTTGACAGTGACAATGATGAGAAAGTAGGTCTTTATGCGTCATTCATTTTGACAGAATCCTCTGTTCTAATGTGAATGTGCAGCTTTGGTATGAATTTGTGATTAGTTTTTTTGTGATATTTATGATTTTTGACATCTTTATTGCTGAAAACTTCACATAGATCATCTGCGAGGTATTTTTGAAGAACACTTATGACCCTAAGATAAGCAAATGCGTCATTCTAAGAGTTCAGTTTTTTTTTCAGTTATGCAACAGCCTTTGCAGTATCCCGAAGCAATGCATGTGTGTGAGAATGATCTATGCATGACGCGAGTCCAGTCTCGCTCAAGATTGCTTGAGGGACTGGGACGCCACGTTATGCAATTGAATTGCCTGTAAAGTCCTGTTTTATAATATTATGGCATATTAAGTTGACGGCTATATTTCTCTTTAGATCAAGGTGCACTGATCTAACACACGAGATAGATAGCTGCATCTGTTGACGGACAGCCACACGACTGCCAAGTGGGAGTATTTGTGCTTGCTGTTCCCGACTGACCTTGATAACGACAAGCCCAAGGCGTTGATGGGGGGGGCCAACGTAAACATCGTGCAGGTGTCGGTGGCACTGAACCAAGGAATGATTTCATCTTACCAGCTTGTACAAAAATGTGTGTTTATGCGTGTAGATATGTGATCTAGTGTTTGGAATGAGGAGGAGGGATTCAGCACGGAGGGTAACACGAAGGATCTGCAGATTATTAGCTCCACAGAAATGTGAAGTCCTTTTAAACTCACCACAACATTTTCTCAATCAAATAGCGCACTTGTCGAGACTGGTTGGGAATATGTCAAAATACTGCCTCGGGATTTGAATGCAGAGTATGTGCGGATACGAGAAACATAGGCTGACAAACTGCAGCAGAAGCACCATCTCTGGTTTCTTTTTTTGTAGGTTAATCTTTCCTCAGTGACACGATGATGTCATTTTGTTTTCTGCTCAGGCCCTCCGTGTCTCCACTGACACCTGAGGAGGTTTGTTCCTCCATTTCTCTCTCAGTGGTGTAAGTGAAAGAATGGCAGCATTATGTAACTGGCAGCCCCAAGAGGAGGCTTTTTTTCCCCCTCACTGTGCTGGTGTGAATAAACCAGCGTGGTTACTCTGTGTAATACAGCACACCTCTCTCACATACCGATAGTGCTGGATGGTATGACCAAAATTTTCTGTCACAGTATTTTTACTGTTTCACGGTATATCACGGTATTTTTGCATGACTGGGCCTTATCATAGGTTTATAGTGGCTTATTCTACTGTCAGGAGGAGTACATGCTGAAAACATGCTGTTCGGCAGTATATCATTTTGTAAGTACAATTATTACTGTTACAAATTGTTTATGTGTCACAAATTGTTATGTGCCATGATGTTTTGCCCTGTTAAAGAGAGTTCGTTGTGGGTTATTATTAATTGTGTTAAAAGTTATAACTGTTAGAAAGAAGGGTACGCACTCACAGTTTGCCCTGACTTTAGCGCTTCTTACAACGACACCCACTTCGAATGTTATCACATGATTTAATGCTCTAATAACATGCTTATCATCCTGATTCATATGGGTCAGTCGGGGCCGATTCCCCACACTAGAAGGTCCAGAAGGGGCTCTTATCAGCCTACATTGAATGGGGGCTGGTTCAATATGCTGATAAAAGCCAAACAAGTTTGGTAGGTTTCGGGTTTCACTTTAACTAAACCAAAAAACATCTACATTTCATTGATTGTCAGTTGGTAGGGTTATAAAAAACATCATGGTTTGGATGTTAAAATGTTGTGGTCTCCCGTGTGAACGTCCTGTGTTTTAGGACCCATCCAAGATTTGAATTGTGCAATAAGGCAGGCCTGCTCTGTTCTTTCGGTGAATGATTATAAAGAGCTACAAAGAATGTTTACAACATTTTCGTGGAGGCGTTTCCCCGAAACGGGTTCCCTCCCAACACTATTTGGCAGAGACACCGTTGGCGCGTGCCACCGCACAGGACGATTGTGATTGGTTTAAGGAAATACAAACAGGCCAGGGAGTTTTTTCACTGTCCAGGAGAGAAATGGCATTCAATCCAGACTTTCCCCCAGCAGCGCTGTGGAGATAAGTCTGGCTACACGAGACTACTGCAGTCACAATTACTGTCAATACAGTAGGCTGTTAGCCCATTCAATACGCTAATAACCGCCCTCTAGCAGGGCCAGCATGCCCCTACTGACCCATATGTATCAGGATGACAGGCCCTCAGCGTAATCAATCGTCTGACAACATCAGAATCGCTAACAGTGAACAATATCATATATTTTGCTGCCTATTGAAGAGTTACAGCAATTGTTTCAGCTATGCACCGGTTTGGCGGTATATGAAAAATTCATATCATACAGGAAATGAAAACCGTTGTACCGGTTGATCCACTGTACAACCTAGTACTACATATAATACACTTGGTAATTCAGAGCAGTGGCTTAAAGGACATCTGGTCACAGTTGGCCCCAAACATCCAGGTCCATCTGGCTGTAGCAACAAACTATACCTTAACTCTGTGACATGCCATCATTGCTGTCTGCTGCTCTAAAGCTTGACCTCATATGCAGAGGAAGTTCCCTTCTACATGCACCTGACACTCTGAGCTGTCCAAGTTTCCACCTGGAACATGACAGAAGCCACGTCAGCGTGTAGGGTACAGTGTCTGCTAGTGACCTGGTGTCATAAGTGTTGTCCTATTGTCGAGGAGAATAGGAGAGCTATCCTGTTAACTGTGTCGCAGAGCTATTGTTATGTCTGTCGGTAAATCCTCCCAGATTAACAAAGTTGTGCCACTTCATTGTGTATGTGTGGGGGTTTGAAAGTGAGAGCGGGAAAGTGAGAAAGAAAGTTATAGCCTATATACGCTTTCAACCCACAAACGGAGACCTGCAGACTGAATTTACACTATTCTTTCTCACTGCCATTGCATGATTTTATTTCATTTCAGTTCTGTATTTTCCTTTCCTTCCGTGCATCTAAAATATTCACTGTTGTTGCAGATGCATCAGACGTAAAGGATACTTCCTACTTAACCTATTGTACTCTCTGATAACCTAACATTGTCATTTATCTGTGGTGCATCTGAATGACTGACAGCCAGCGCTGGCCACTTGAAGGAGCGAGACAAGATAATCCCTCCTTTATAAGCCTGGGTATAATGAGATTTGGGAGTTTTGGGAGCTTGCCAGTTCTCACTGCCCTTTCCACCAATGCTTGGCCCATGTGTTAAGCTCCCTGGAGGCACTACCTTGGATTCTGTTGACCCTTAAGGTGGCATGCACATGGAGACATCCCCTTAGGAAGTTTTGGCCAAAATTCCCCCTTGTGCTTTTTTGTTTTATTCCAATCAAGCAAGTGGTCTTGCTTTCCCCCCCCGGAAGACAGAGAGAGAAAACTGCACTCTCAGTGGCTTTTGGAGAGGGGCTTTCTGTTGGACAGCAACACAAGATGCTGGACATGTTTTGCATTGGCTAAAGAGGAAACCTGTTGTTCACTTTGTACTGAGTCAGATCTGATGGATGAGCAAAGTAAAGAATCACAGAGTTCATGCTGAAGGGGAAATCCATCCCTTGAATCCTACTGGATTCCTTGTTCTCTGTAACCTTCTGGCTTTTTGCTCGTGTTGTGTTGAAAAGCAAAAGTGTCTCTTTAGGAAAGTGTACAAGTCAGAGATGGGACAATAAAAAAAACACTCACAATAAGTTGATCATGGTGAATTTCCATTATCAGGATAGTCGTGAATATCCTAACGAATTGACTACAGTGTACTACAGTGATTCCAGTGAGTTTTAGAGTTAAAGAGTGTTAAGCTTAATCGCAGTTATTTTGGCCAGGATAATCCTGACATGAAATGTTCATATCGTCCTGTGATTAGTACGAGTACTTATCCTGAGTGAAGGAGTGAAATCTTTTCCCTTACAGGTGTGAATGTGTAGCCTAACAGAAAGTACACTGTAAAAGTGTGACACAGACGAACCAGACTGAAGGTACAGTTGTGTGTGTGTGCCCGAGGCAGCGGGTGGAGACTGCAGTACATCCCTCTAGGCAGGAGTCTGACTCGCACTCAAACACACAGAGGAGGGAGGAGGAGGAGGGAGGAGGAGGAAACAGAGGGAGTGGCATCTGAACAGACGGCACTTCTTCACTGAGCAGCACAGATGAGCGCAGCCTGTCAGTCAGTCTGTCACTCAAGAGCGGCAGGCCAAGACCTGAAACAGCCATTCTTCTTCTTTTGCACGTCGCTCCTTCACTGTTCCTGGAAGGAGATGAAGACGAGATAGCTCCCGGCGGAGAGGTCTGGGTTTCGTAACGGTCAACAGGATGCATCTGGTTGTAGAACCCATTCAGGAGGTCGTGATGAAGATGCTACCGTATTTTGTGGAGAATGCTGTGTTGACCCAGAGTGAGATAAACCGCATGTGAGTCAAGTTTATCTTCTGAAATGGGGTTTTGAACTTGTATGAACACGGTGCTTCACTGATGAGATTTGCACTTGAACACTTGACTAAGGTTTGGACTTCCTGCTCAGTGGTTATGTTTTTGAACAGATTGGAAACAAACTTTCATCATCATTTGCTGTTATATTGTTGTAACCTTTAATTTGTTAGTTCAGTGTAAGAGTTTGAATGTTGCCTGGGCCTTTTTGCAACAGATACTATGGTGTCATTTCAGGCCAGCGGGCTGAATCAATCACAAATGTTCAGCTGATATGAGATAATGGACCTCAATCAAAAATAAGTTGGCATTGCAGTGATAGCTGAGATTCAGTGGTGCACAAATCACTGTATTAGTGATATTTCTACAGCTGTATATAACTGTTCATCTTTGTCTTTTTGTCTGTAAAGGAGGTATAAGTACTGTAGGTTATAATCGTGTGGAATCATTGAGGCTATCTGGCAAGCTTTTCATAGTCTTTGTTTGCTTTGATAGATGTATTTTTAGCACTAGTGTTTGTAGAGAAGCTGATAGCAGGGTACCGCAGCGTAAGAGACAGGCCGTTTAATTAGGACGTCTGAGGACAGGCTGTAAGGCAGTGGGGCAGCTCTTGACTTGATTTACACATAAGGACAAGTTTCAGAGGGGTTTTCTCAGGGAAGTTTTCTGGTACCACAGACCAACCTGAGGTTACAGTTGAAATAGGAAATATGAGCAGCAGGGATCTGTACACAGTACTGAGCAGTAATGAGTCTGTAGCCCTCTTCTTGCTCTTGCCACTTTCCTCATATTATCCATCACTCCCTGACGGCGGACCCTCCTGACAGCCTCATAAATCTCAAACAGAGAACAGAGACTGAAACAGAAATCCACCAAAGTGAGACAAAAGCTCTTGTTGAGAACTGTCCTCCTCCAGGCTTTGTCACTGTGGAACGTTTTTCTGTGGAACTGGGGGCGGAGGGAATTTATTGTGAGGTGCACAAAACGAAGTCCATTGTTCCCACAAAATCATCTGTTTGGCCCCGGCCTGCTCTACTGTATGTGGGTTTTGAAACTCGGATCAGAGAGAGCCGAGTGAGGGAAGAGATTCAGAGCTGGATATAAAAATGTGTTGGTGAAAGTTTTAGGACTTTTGTTGATACCAGCATTTGGTCAATGGGTTGTGTGGGGGATGTATCCATATAAAAAGTTTTAAAAATGTTCGAGATTATTAAAGTCAATACCAATAATCATCTTCTTTTTTTTGCAGAAGCAAATCAGGTTAGGCGTTTTTTAGACATGTCAATCTCAAGGTATCATCAGTAAAAATAATTTTCGCCTGATATCAGTATTGCTCTTTAAAGTATTGCTCTTAGCTCGTAAAGTCTCGGACATACTTTCCCCGTTCGGTGTCCGTGGACAGCTGCAGACTTTTGGTGGCGGTTGGTGGTCTTTGTATTCCTTTTCAAGACAAATTATACAAATGTGGGTAACAGCGAATCTCCTCGCACAACCAACTCGACTGGAGTGTGGAACAACTGGAGCATTCACAGTCGGCGCCCTTGTTATGCACACAGGGCCTCACGCAGACGGCGGCTAACTAGGGCTGTGTTGAAAACAATCAATACGGCAATATATCATGATGTACTCCTTGGTGATACACACACATCTATATATATATATATACCTGTATATATTTGCATTTATTAATAACTCTGGGATTAAAAACAGAATATTACATTTCCTTTTAAGATCTCTGTGGGTCTGAATTTTAAGTGTTTTAAGTAGTGTGATCACTGTTATACAGAATAATAAAGAACAGCTGTTGTAGTACATTCTGTGTACATGGCCATTATTCAAAATCAACGTGTATTGCGGTACGTATCGTATCGTGTGCTCCGTATCGTGATGCTTATTGTATAGTGAGGTTGCAGGTAATACCCAGCGCGGACCCTCGTGGACATGAGCGGATGAGGACAAATATGAAGCAAGCTTAATAACTGGCTCTATACTGATACATTGATTGCATAATTGCTGTATTTAGAGATAGGTCTATCTTTAGTTCCTGTTTGGATTTTGTTTTGTTCCTGTCACTCTTCAGTGCTTTCCTCATGATGTGCTGGTTTGCCAGACTGCACACACTGAATACATGGTGCATGTGCTCCACCCTGCTGCCAGGTAGATTCATGAATGTGCTCACATTGTTCTTCAGTGACATGGAATGATTGAATTCAGCCCAGAGGAAACGCCGCACTTATTTTTTTATTGCAGTTCCCGACTTATGTCATCTGTTGACAGCTCCGAAGTCTAACCTGAAAAACTCTGGCTTTTTACAAGCAGGTGTCAACTGGTAATTGCTGCTTATTGGCATTTGTAAAAGTTAATCATCACAAACAACTGCAGTTAGGTCAATTATTTAGGTCTGTGTTGCATTACACCAAGCCAACAGAGACCTGACAAGTCAAATCTGAGTGCAGCCCATGCAGCAGAAAAAAAGGCAGATAAGCATTCAGGATCAAAGCTTGATTCATGGCTGCTGCAGACC
Organism: Heterobranchus longifilis; assembly: GCA_028570985.1. Classification (NCBI taxonomy): domain Eukaryota; kingdom Metazoa; phylum Chordata; class Actinopteri; order Siluriformes; family Clariidae; genus Heterobranchus; species Heterobranchus longifilis. The sequence continues at coordinate 20,979 of JAOVVB010071801.1, forward strand.
TGAGGTCTGCCTCTAACGTGGCAGCTGGGCTTTTCCACTCAGCTGTTGAGGTAATTCACCAGCAGCAGGCAGCTATGATTTATGTTCCTTTCACTGGCTGTGTCCACTGAACTGAACGGTCCTGTTAAAAACTGAATATTTCATTTGTCTTGTGTCCCACTTCTCAGCCTCGCTGTCCAACGAACAAACTGGAACGATTGTGCTGAGCTGTTGCTCTGCGGCGTGGTGTCTTGATGTATAGAGTCTATGTTTCAGTGCTTGTAACTCCTCTCTCCCATTTGTGTTGCAGCCTGAGTGAGAGCTTCTTCATGGTGAAGGGCGCTGCTCTCTTCCTGCAGCAGGGGAGCAGTCACCAGGGCCAGAAAGCACATCCTCACCACAAACATGCAGGTGAGAAACACAAAAAGCACAACTTGTTATCCACACCAGGGCTCCACATTAAGGCTAAGTGTAATTTTTGTAGGGCAAGAAATTTTACTTGCCCCACTGGAGAAGTAAAAACTCATAAACAAAAATTAACGGGTGACGATGCCGCTCCTCAACCACAGGCTGCAGTGAAGCCAGCCACTGCTTGGATGTTGATGCTTGTCTATTCGTGGTATTATGGGTGCTTAGAGCGGCCAAAAAGGGCAAATAAAGACCCATGTTTCAGCAATAATTTCTCACATTTCATGTTCCAAGTAAAAACAACATTATATTGCTCATTATATGAAATCCAATTCTAATAAAATTTTAAGTTGTTCTACTTTTCTCTTTTTATTTTTAAAAGGGGAGCTCAAAAGTTATAATATCATCAATTATCATCTTTGACCTGCAGGGTTGGAAATTAAATTTTTTTTTTCACCTGCCACTGTGGCTGGTGGATTCCAAAATCTACTTGTGCTAATTTCCAACTCCTTTCCTACATAGGTTAGCTGAAATGTCCAATGTCCAAAGGGAAAGTCAAAGTCAGCTTTTATGAGGGCAAAGATGATAATTTGATGGTGTTTTAACTTTGGAGCTCCCTCTTATGAAAAACTTCAAATTTTATTAACTAATAAAATGTACTAACTTGACCAAAACTTGTCTTTTTTCTGTGCCTCAAAAAGTTAATGTCGAGCCCTGCACACAATTTACCCAAACTGTAGTTTTGATGTCATCAGTCTCCTGGTCAGACGTCCAGGTTATGTGGTGCGTTTGTGTGATAATGTGCTGCACTCCCTAACACTACAGCCGAGGTAGTAGCGGAGGTGAGAAGGATGGAGGCTGCTTCGTTGATAAGTATGCTCCAGACATATAGCTTAGGCAGATTAGTGTTTAAATCCAGCACATGGTAGAACTGTGAGCAAAACTTCTGTTGATGATTAGAAGAGGCTCTTATTGTGTATATTACCTTGTGTGTCCTCTGTTTCTCACACTGAGCTAACTTTACTGAGTAAAGGTGCAAAAGGTAAATGTAAATTACTGTTCTCAGAATACTCTCTAGGACAGGTGTCATTTTTAAAGGAAAGTGAGTTTGAGGGCCTCATGTATATTAATTACACAGGGACGGGAAAATATTGATAGTAGGTAGTTAGCCTTAAAGTTTTGTTGGTTGTAGAGAAAGGTAAAAGTGTTCTGTAGGGGTGAAACACATTGATTTGTCTAGAAAAGAACCTAGATATTGCTACTGATGGACAATAATCCTACACACCAAATCAAAGTCAAGCATTATTGTGTGTGTTTTGTAGAAAAATCACACAAAATACCAATTTTACAGTGTTATTTTGTGTACAATTTATTTTTGAAATTGGCAAGTTTCTGAGAAATAAAAAGACAGCATTTTTATTTGTTGTGTAACTCAAACTTAAAGTAAGTCAGGAACACGCTCGTCATAGGTTTAACCATTTATTGCAACAGATGGAAATATAGTTATGCCTGGCGCTGATGGCTCTTATTGATGCTCCCTGGATTAGCCTTGCAGCATGCTAAGCTAAAAAAAACCCATGATAAGGGATATGACCCGGGACCCCAAGAATCGAAATCAAATCGTGAGATATGGAGAGATTCACACCCCTGGTGTTTGTACTATGAGTGTCTTTGTTGATGGTTGGAAGCTGATGACCACAACAACCTTTGCTTTCCTAAATGTGGCCAACTTTAACCTTTTGACTTACTGTACCTGCATAGAAAATGAATAGATGTGTCGTGTCTTGTTTATTTTATTGATGGGAGGATGAGGTCACATGACGAGCTGGACTGAGCGATGAACTTTCTGGTTTCTTTAATCAAAGGCTGTCACTATTGTAAGCCACAGTTATTGCTTTAAAGACATCAGGCTGACCTGACAGTTTACTGGCATGATGGGAAATCAGCACCAGCCAACAGCCAAACTGCTGCCAAGTCATTTGGCATGTCATGGCTGTGGTTGGCAGCTTTATCCACTCTACCAGCCACTTTGTCAGGTAACCCACATTTTAGCTGCTTCTCAAACACATTTGGCTGAGGAAATAGTTGTATCACATCCCAGCAACGGAGGCCCTCAGAAAAAAAGATAGCGAGGTGACTTTTGCGAAGTGCTTGATAAATGTATTCCTCCTCTTACCATCAGTGACTTAAACAGGATTCAGATATATTCTATCTGTGGAAATAAACACTACAGAGCTTAGATAATAAGATACAAAAACACTGTCATCTGTGAAGCCTCACTGATGTGTGCTGTGACATTTATGACATGTTATAAAGAGGAGGCTGACTGTGGATGTGATGTGTCTTCTTTTATATACAAGTGATCTGTTAATACAGACATAGAGGCACTAATACAGAATAAATGTTATAGGGAATAGATGTAGCTTATCTCTAAGATGAAAGTCAGTGGTGTCAGTCAGCACTATCAGTTTAACGGACACATGATACACAATTGTTTGCAGATTGTGCAGCTGTTGTTATTCAGAGCAGATGTCTACTTGGCTACTAAGGCCACAGACTCACACCGGTACTGTCTTTCAGATAACTCAAAAAAAGTGTTTTTCGCGATATGTCACAGTCTTTCGCGATGTGTTTATTGCGAAAGTTAATATTGCGATGACGATTTTTTAAAAACTATATATTGTGCAGCCCTAGTATATAGTTTTTCTAATTATATTTTATTGGTTCATGCTTGAAATTAGTTCCAAACATTTCTGGAGGAGAACTCTGTTCATGCCGTCCTTATTGAACACTGCAGTAGTTTGAGTGGCAACAACTTGACCATTATGATGCAAAATATTTGAATGTTTTTTTATATTTAATCTTAAAGAACAATTTTGGCACCGTTTCAGTTCTCTTGTGACAGTTATTGTCAAGGTAATCTACTTTAAACATAGTTATTCATTTTTAAGTTTTATTGGAACAATAATCATCAGGTTATACATTTTTACATTTTGGAAAAAAAATATTAATGTGCATATTTTGAAACTCTGTCACCTGTGCAGCAGCATTTCCTTCTTAAAGTTGTTTTGGTGTCTAGAGCATCATCCAATGGTTTGTCAGAGCATATAATCATTATTATTGTTTCATTATTGACATTAAAATTATCGCTTGTGCTGCAAGAATCATTTTAGTCAGTAAATTGAGAAGGAGTGGCTGGTGGCTGAAACTTAGAAGGATTTATGTATCAGTCTCTATTTATTTGATATAAAATGTATACACTTTCCAAACCTTTATCCTAAAGAAAACATACATTATGATAAGACAATGACCCAGATATGAGACAGAGTGATCAATGGCGTGTTGTGGAGAAGTTAATGTAATGTCACTTTAAACATGTTTTAACAGATTTTACTGAAGAGTCAGGCAGCTGTGATATGACATACAAACAGGCACTTTTCTGTTTCATGCCAGCAGCTGTTATTAAAATGTGTCTACCTGTTGCGACTTACAGTTGGCTCTCCATCAGCTGCTACTCTGCATTGCTGTTGGTCCTGTTTTATGACCCAGCTTCACCGACACGTCTTACATCAGACTTGGCACAGCGAGCACTGAGGGATGTAAAATGAACAAAGACAAGCTCTTGAATTGTGGTTTTGCGGCTCATAAATTTGCTCATGCGAAGCTCGAAATCCCTGTCAATTCATGTCTCTTCAATGAACGCATGTCAGCTGATATAAAAACATGTCGTATCAGTTGTTGGCTTTAGTGTTTACTGTAAGGGAAACTACGCCCCCTTTTTGAAAATTCATACGTGTTATTCTTATGCTCTAAGGCAGTCCAAAAATATAAGTAAACATGGACAAATTACCTCAACATTGGGAAATATGTTATAGATGACACCAAAGATTTGGTGGGGATGTTCTGAGCACATGGGTGCATTTTCTGTTTAACAGCTGAGAACACTACAACAGAATAAAGCTAATTTGGGTTTAAAAAAGAAAACAAACATTCATCATCAGTCTCCCATTCATTGTCTATGGAGCAGCTCCAGACTAAGACTTAATGACATCACAAGTTTTAAACTTACTTATCTGGTTTCTGGCTTTGAGAGAGTTGCTCATGTTCACAAATACTGATTGAACTTTCCAAGGCCATAAAAATAACATGTTTGAATTCTTAATTTAGGTGGTCTTTCCCTTTAAACACTAGGGAGCAGTGTAACACATAGACTACAACAGTGCCTTTAATTATATGAGCTCATTGTGACCCCAGGCCAGCATGCATTATGTTTTCATTCATTTCAGTGTTTGTCAAAGTGAAACAGGCTTCATCATATTTCCACTCTTTCAAGTCAAAATGCATCAGTATGTATGATGAGGCAGATTTATAATCCATCAAACACCCTCTGCTCATCATGGATAATTTTTTCTTCATGATCTTCAACAGGCGACTTACCTCAGCACTTGCAAGTGATGATAAACATTCTCCGCTCGGAGGACAGAATCAAACTGGTGAGAGACAACACGAGCGTATGCATACACCAAAACATGCACACACACATACATTCAAGTGACTAACAACTTGGCACAGCAAACCCTCCAGAATGCATTTTATTGTGCACTTATTTGTTCACTGTAATTATTAGCTCATGAGAGCAGGTTTGAACACACTCTGGAGAGCATTACCAAATGTTTCCATGGTGTGTATATATGTGACGCGTTAGTGTGAAGCTGAGTTATATAATTTTATATGTTCACCAGCTCTGTGTTCTCTTACGTCCTGAGGACCCGGTTACCCTATTACATCAAATATGTATTCCTGTTTTCCTTGCATATGTAGCTGTGACACTTTGTTCGGCACAGATTTTAGGAGGGTCAGTGCGTTGAACATTTTTTGCTTCTCTGGGGCATTTGCTGTTGTGTACCATCTGAGTTTTAAACTCTTATGTAAACAGGGCATGAAAAGGACAAACCTGCCACACTAGGGTAATTTTAATTAAGTATGGGTCAACCCTCTTGTTCTCGATACTGATTGGCTGATACTGTCTTGTATTTACCATACTTAAATTAAAGCATTTTTATGCCAAAAGTAATTACATTTCAGACAAACTCTTCCTTAAATACCACAGTAATTTATTGTATTTTGCTCGGCAGCTCTCAGTTACTACTACAAAAACAGGAAACAGGATTTCTTACTCTTAGCCAAAAAGTTCTGGCTTCCATTGAAGTAAATGATGTGTACCCTGTCCAGGCGGTGCGGCTGGAGAGTGCATGGTCAGATCGTGTGCGGTACATGGTGGTGGTGTACACCAGTGGGCGACAAGACACGGAGGAGAACATCCTACTGGGAATCGACTTTACCAGCAAAGACTGGTGAGAGTAAACCCTTTTTGTGTGTGTGTGTGGGGGGGGTTATGATCACTGTTGTCTGTTAAAAGCTATCAGAGCTCCATTTATGAATTTGTTTTTTTCATTTGCTTTGTGTTACTAGTACACATATATGTATACAAATCTATAATCTACTCATCTATATCTATGAATGTGAACAACACTCAACCCACAGAGCTCAAACTAGTTTTCTTTTCCACCAAATTGACTCTGGCTCTCTGGAACCGTGGTGCTATCTAGCAAACCAGCCCATGGTTATAACAGTTTTGAGCAGAAACATTGTAATCAAGGATGTGTCATCAACGGAGGGCGTTGCACAATGCACAACAGAAGTAAACAGTAGTAGCAAGATGGCAGATCACATTGATTACCTGCAAGCTTTTTTTCAGGCATTACAGATATTTGTTTTTATCCAAAAAACAAGCATGGACCAACTGTTAATGATAAGACATAGAAGACTATTACGTGCAAGACTCCTTCCTTTCTTTCCAACCTGTAGAATATGATCGTATGACAGTTCGCACTTCAGGTCAAGAAAAACCTGCTAATTTTTGGTTCCAGCTCGAAACTCAACTTTTCGGCTTCTGAGCCAATTTATTTTTGATCGAAATGCTCCCAACGGTTCAAAATGAGGTGCGCAAACTGGAACAAAACCTGTTTCATGTTGGTGGAAAAGAGGGTAGCAGTGCCTCACCCCCCATTCAGTCAATACTACAGTTCCATGGTTTGTCTCTAAATTACATTGTACTGTAGTTATACTGTATCACTTTCACTACTCACTTTCTCCTTTTTTAGAGAGACTTATAAATGATTTGGCGCTCTATTGATTTCTGTAGGGAAACTCTCCTCCAGCTCTTCCTTACAGGGTGCAGGCTAATTTGGTAGGGATTCAAAATCCTTCCTCAAGAACACTTCACCAGGGGTTTCACCTCTGTGGATGTGTAAACCATGCTCAGTTGGTTGAAGGTCTCTTCATCAAATATGTATCTCCAAAGGGAGGTAAAAAATGCAATCACAGATGACCCCAAAAGAGCAACGTGCTTATTTTTCCTGCACTCTGGCTAAATGCAAACAGCCTAAGGCTAGTAAGGCTTCTGCATGTAAAGTACTATACGTAAAGAGAAAAAGAGATGGATGGATGGAGCAAAGGGATAAGAAAAAGGATGTGATGGACAGGATTAAATATAACCCTCTGAATACATTGAATGGACTGAGAAGAGATTGCCAGGTTTGAGGATATTGACTAAGTAAGAGGAAAATATATAAGTAACTTCCCCAGTTACCCCTTATAGACAGCCTGGATCTTTTCATAAAATCTCACTGGCCTTGTGCTTTGGCCATATGACTGGACTGTTGAAGTGGGGTTACAGATGATCTGACAAAAGAACAAAACTAGAAAGTATGCATGTATCCATCAATATGTTCATCTATCCATTCAGCCATCCAGGTTTGAGGATTAGAGAATAAAGGAAAGAAAGCATGGGACTGGGGTCTGGCCTAGTGTCTATGGGTTTATGTTTTCTTTTCTTTTATTCATTTAGTATGTATTGATTTATTTATTGATTTATATATGTTTTTTTTTTGTTTCCAGAACACCGATCGAAACTTATCGTCCATCGTTGGCCCTTGGAAAAGATTTAAAGTCACTACCCAACACAAACACTGGGGAGGAGACTGCAAGTAGCTTAACAGGTAATACATGTACACACACACACACACACACACACACACACACACACACCCACACACACACACACACACAAACACTC
>JAOVVB010071802.1:0-13971 GCA_028570985.1 Heterobranchus longifilis
TTTTTTTATCAAGTCTTCTTTACAACTCCATACATTTTAATCTGCATTAGAATGATCATATTAGTGGAGGAATGTAAGTTGTATGTTCGTTATAGAGTTCTTAGTGCACCTAGTGGACAAACATGGGAACTAGAACAAAGAAAAATCACTAAACGAGGTACTGTTGGGGCAGGAATCACGCTGCCCGCAGACAGGATAGTTCACGACAGAGTTGCCAGATTGGTGTAGTTTAAAAATATATACGACCACAAATATCTTGTTTCATAGCAAATAATCTAAATTATATAAAATACATTTCCACAAAGTGTGCAGTGCAGACAGTGTGTATATAATAGTCAGGAGCATTTATACTGTTAGATGTATTGCAAAGCTTGATAGAGGGAAAGAGAATTTATTAAAAAAAAACATCCATTCATCAGGAACATGTGTGGAAGTTAAATGTCTTCATTTTCAAAGTGCTGAATTTTTAACGCTAGTTTCAGGTTGTTTCTCTGGTTGTTCATATTCACTTGAGGTGGAAATGTTCCTGAAAGCTGCCAAGATTGATTCATGTCATTCATTTTAACCTGAAGTACAGTTGAACAAAGAAACGTCGAAAACCATGCAGCTGCTAGACTATACGCTGGGGACTCAATGTTTTCGGCTTGTAACTAGCGTTAACTACAGTCACGTGCTAGCAGCCTGAAGCGTGAGTCGAGTGTGATGGAGTCTCGCATTGTTTGAGGCCGTGGTGGAATTAACTCCGTCCTGCAACAAAAAAATCTACAGTCTTAAGCTTATTCCCGTTCACTCTGTGTGTATGTGTGTGTGTGTGTGTGTGTGTGTGTGGTGTAAATTTATATAGTTTTTTTTTTGTAAAATAAAAAAAAGGTTTTAAATTAAAAAAAAATGGTAGTTATATATTTTTTACTTTTATATTTTTTATACTTTTACTCTTCTCACATGTACAACTTTCATTTTGTAAATTTTGTTAAGCTTTAAATGTGTTTTTTTTATTTTGTTTTATTAGCTTGATTATATGTAGTGTGTATATATAAATGTGTATATATATATGTAAGGTTGTGTATGTGACAAATAAAATCTGAATTTGATTTAAAGATTAGATAGATAGATAGATAGATAGATAGATAGATAGATAGATAGATAGATAGATAACATCAACCATGTATAGTGTAGTTAAAAAAAGAAAAAAAAGGAAGATGATGACCATACTACAACAGAAATTAGTAAGATAAAAAGAGCATTTTATATATTGTTATATTATATATACATACATATACAGTATATATACATAAGAGAATGAAATGCATATGTGCAATGCTGAATGAGGATAAATGTTACTACAGAAAATGTACAGTGCCAGAGTGAAGGGTGCAAGACTGAGGTGTTGCAAGTCCAAGCAGATGAGTGTACATGATGATTAGATAAATAAATAAATGAATAAAGAAATAAATAAAAATTACTGTAAACAGTGAGTATGTTGTGAAGGATGATATAATTGTATGACGTTTGATAAAGTTTTGGTCTAGATGAGCCCATTCACTATGATCAAATTTACATCAGTAAAAAAAAAAAACCAATACATTTTTATTAAAACTAGTAGTACCAATAGTAATCATTTGATTAGTTAGTTAGAACGATTTAATTGCATTAAATTCTAACGAGTACAAGCAGCTTTGAGCATTGATATCACTTTTAAAACTTATTAATTGAAAAGATTTAATAAAAAAGTTACACTGAGCTATATATTTTTATATCCAGGCAAATTTTAATCCATTAGGGAAAAAAATATTCTGGTGGTTTCCATCAAATTTCTGCAGATTTCCATTAGACATTTTCTAAATGGCAGTAAAATGAAATTGGACATGATTACCAGAACAAGAAATTGCATTACAGTAATGTTAGAAGCGGATTAGGAGCCGGTAGAAATCTTTTACAGTCACACACACACACACTTGCACACACACACACACACACACACACACACACACAGGGAGAGCGCTCCACAGTGTAATAACTCAGTGGTATTTCATTTCCCGGAGCCTCTGAAGCTGACAGAAAGGCGGTGCGGCGGTGTGATCCTGAGAGTCGCGGCTCTCGCTGCTTGTTTAACCAGCTGCTCTGTGAACGCTGAATAAACCTCAGTGAGCTTTGAAGGAAATAAATCCCTCGTCTCAGCCTCGGTAAACACGTCTCTGCCAGCACACTCGCGGAATAGCGCCTAGTTTACAGCGCTCCCTTTATTATTATTATTATTATTATTATTATTATTAATAATCTGATTTTTAATATCCAGCAGCTCCATCTCGAAGCTCGGCCCTCAGCTGCTAATGAGGATTAAACAATGTCATGTGCTGCTGCTAATGAGAGCGGTTTTACACTTTCCCTCTGAACGCCTCGACCCGGAACACTAATTGGCTCTGGTGTTAATCTAAAAACATTAAACGTGGAAACTGAAACCGCTTCCTGTCTGGTCAGAAAACGGCTAACCCTTCAGGGTTTTATTTCTTTTTTTGTTTTGTTTTTGTAATGGGATCAAAATAACTCTGTATGTTCGCGCGGATGTAGTGACTAGCAGCCATTTGAAGTGCGACTTCAATCGCTCGCCAGCTGTTCCACACAAACCCTGACCCGGAGTGCACCGTGTTAGCGCTCTGAAGACGGATAAAACAACAGAGTGAGCAGCAAAGGTCGAGTTAGCGCAACCAGCACTAAGCGATGTCAAAAAAAAAAAAAAAAACAGCAGAAAATATTTTTGGGGAAATTTAACCGACTTGATAAAGTTAACAAAACAAAAAAGCCCTGGTTTCTTTTTACAGCGCTAATGCTAATCCTGATGAATGTTTGCAATGATGCATTAGGGTTTGCTAGTCCTAAAGCTAACACTAGCATACAGATTACAGGAAGAAAATAATTAAGTTGCTTTAACACACTTGTGTGTGTGTGTGTGTGTGTGTGTGTGTATTATTCATTATAATTTTTTGCTTGCTCTGATGTTGTAGACATGAGAGATACTTCAAAGGCATATTCTCTTTTATATTTACAGTACGCAAAACATTTAATAAACATTAGCGTGCAATTTAGCAGAAAACAGATAGAAGGAAAAGAAAGAAGACTAGAGTGATAATGATACCTTTCATACAAAATCTCTCTGTCAATCTATTTGGTCTCTATTTATTGATCTGTCTATCTACACTGGCAGCCAAAAAAAAGTCAGTAAGAATAGTTAAGAGTCGTCCACTGGATAATTATTGCAGTGATTAACACAGTTTAGCTCCAACAAGTTATTTAACTCTAACTGATGATGAGCTTCTCATTTCTTGCACAACCATGTCAGAAGACACATCCTGTGGACGTGGCAAAGCCGTTACTCTGTTTCAGAAGGTCAAATTATTATCCAGTATAAAGCAAGGAAAACAACCAAGGAGATTAATAAAACTATAAAATATCAGGTTAAGAACTTGCATAACTTGCAGAAATGCATTATTAAAACCTGAAGAATGGTACTGAACCATCATCTTCGAGAAGGAAATGTGGTCGGAAAAATGTCCAGAATGAGTGCGATGGGAGGCGACTTAAACACTTAGTGAAATCAAATCAAAACAACAGTAGAACTCATGGCTATGTTTGATAGTGGAAGTAAGAGCATTTCCATACACATGATCAGGAGGGAACTGTACAAGCCTCTGGAGGCGAATTTCTGAATCCCACTGAGAATTTTTGTGATGTGCTGTAGAAGTCTTTACGCAGCGGGCGGACTCTCCCATCATCAATACAAGATCTTGGAGGGAAATAAATGTGACTTTGGACTGGAAATAAATGCTGTGAGATTGCATGAGCTTATTGAAATGATAACACATCTGGAATTAAAGCAAAAGGCGAACCAACAAATATTGAAATTGGTTTTTGATTAGCCTGTCCGTCTATTTATCTATCTGTTTTATTTCCTGCCTATCAACCTGTCTGTCACTATCTATCTATCTATCTATCTGTTTCTGCAAGTCTGTCTAGTTCAAGTTTAAGTTGTCAATTCACCCATATACAGTTCAGTACACAGTGAAACGAAACAACGTTCCTCCAGGACCAAGATGCTACATACAACATAAATTAACAACATAATTTAACAAAAACTAACTAGCTAACTAAGAAACCTACTTAGCTGACTAGCTAGGACGAGACTTGATAAGACAACATAAATTTACAACATATATATATATATATATATATATATATATATATATATATACACCTGTATATAATGTACTATCCATATTTCCAGCTTGTTTGTTAGTTAATTCCTGAGTATAGGCATCCAGTATGATGCAGGGAGGGTGTGTTCATGTGTGTGTGTGTGTGTGTGTGTGTGCTCCCCAGCAGCAGGGTTAAACCCCACTCCATCCACAGGGTTAATACGCAGCAGGAGGAGGCTGTAAGCGTTCCTCAGATGTCTCCCTGCAGGAGTGTTTATCAGTGTGAGCAGACGCGCCCCAGCTACGAGCTCGCAGTTTGGACGCCGCTGTTATTTGGACGCTGCACAATTTGATGCTGAAATTTCTTGCTTTTTTATCAGAACATATTGTTAGCTCGGGTCTCAGTAGGAATGCTGGTGGCTGCTTGGTGTTAAAAAGCATGACGGCAGCATAACATTGTTATGTGTGTGTACACGTGTGTGTGTGTGTGTGTGTGTATGAGAGGGAGAGAGAGAGAATGAATAACCTTCAGACTGTGACCTTTAAATGATCCCGACTCTTAACTTACAAAAAACTCCAGGAAGTTCATTATTCTAGTATCTTATGGTTTCCGTAGTAACGGCTCATTCATGATTGCTGTGACGTTTTCTATTAGGAGACGTGTGTTTCAGAGGATTTTACGCTTCATTGCAGTTTCTCAGTAACATGACAGAACTTACTTGTTTCCATAAATACAACTAGATAAAATGAGTATGTGTTGTAAATAATAAACCTAATGTAATCAGTCAGTCGAACACTTTTGTTAACGCCATCACTCCATCATCCGATACTCAATCCCTTAAACACGACTTAAACAGCCAAGTGTTTGTATTTTTTATTTTTGTGTGTGTGTGTGTGTGTGTGAATTTATATGAAAATGTGAATCACATTCCTATGGTAAGGTTTGTTAAGAATTAATTAGTACAGCGACTGAAAAGAGGGATTTCTGTGTAAGAAGGAGAAATGAGACGGTACAGAGCGACAGTTTCTGAAGACGTCTTTTATCATCCCTTCTGTGGCCTGAGCTGCTTTCGTCCTCAAAGAGGCTTTTCATAACTGTCACAAGCTTTTGCTAGCTTCTGCATAGATCTATTAGGCGATGTTAATATTCAAACAAAACAGCCATGTTTCCATGGCGACCCCCCCCCCCGGGAGACCTAAACCACACAATGTGCCCTCGACACTCGATGGTAAACACAAGTGTTTGTTTTTTTATTTCCTGTGCACTGTGTTGAACGATGCTGTTAGAGCTCCTGTTTGTCAGTGCTGTCAGTGTGTGTGTGTGTGTGTGTGATGGGATTTTAATAAGAAACGATTTAAAAAGGACATTAGACATCTTAGACACAGCGGTTTAATTTTTCAGTTTGAGTCTTAAGGCTATAGAAGGAAGAGTCTTCACCTCTATCTCTATGGTTCATACGTGGGTACATGTACTGTATGACCAACAGTTTCACTGCAAAATGAGATAAAGACCACTTTTAACTTATTCTTTTTTTTACTCACTATATATTCTTCTTAATAAATTAATCAATCACTAGCACTGGTTTTGATGTAATTAGGATGACACTTCTAAAACAGAAATAATGCTACAACACTAAAGAGAAGTACTATTCTTACATCTGGTTATGTCCGCTATATCCTGCTCTCTAATCATGATTTTTAAGCTTAAAGTCTTGACACCCGCTCATTACTTTATATTTAGCTTCCAAAGAGCCAGACTTCCTTTTTTTTGTTTTTTGTTTTTTATGTAGGTCTAAGGAACTGCTCCCCAGGTTTGTTAAAGGGCTTTTTTGTCTCTCATTTTCAGTCCAGTTCCTGTACTTGACCAATTCACCAGCGAGAAACAGGTGCAGATGATGACAGATGATCAGGAAGTGATTAGTAACTGCTGAATCTGAATGCGTGTTTGGAACAGACGAGAGGGGAAATGAGGTCACTGCTGAGGTTCTTACATAAACAAGCAATTTTTACAGAAGTAAAACAACTGTATCCATTTCTTTTGTTTAAAATATAACATTTAATTTCATTTAATATGAAAAAATTAGAAGGGGTCAAGACTTTGCACAGTACTGTATAATGTAACCTTATAGGTCCAGGGGCAGTTGGACAATTCACAAATGGGTGTTATAGGGTGCGTCCCTGTACCCTACGATAAAGCTCTGTCATTACTGACTGAAGTGAAGCTGAAGCTGGTAAAACTGGTTTATAATGTTTCTTCAACAATCCTTATAATTTGAAAGATTTTATGTACAACAAAACTTTGATCCTTGTTCTAATTTGCAGCCACTAATTTAAAATTAAAACTCAACCAAAATATAATCGGTATTCATATTTTATACTTAAATAAACACAAACACAACTGCAGGCTGATTTAATCTTTGGCACAAAAGGGATGGATTTATAGATTTTTGCAAAATGACACAAAATTCACATTGATATAACTGAAAAAGGGAACAAATATCTTAGCATCCGTGCTTTTTAGCATTCTTCTAACTCAAAGAAAACATGCACTAAATATTATTTGAAGAGATAAAAAAATGTTTTTCTCAAAAAAATGGAGTTATCTCATTTTGCACTCAAACAGTTTATATAATAATTAATAATAATATAATAATAAAAGGCACAGGGATTTACTAACTAATACAGATAGAGTTAAAAGCGCTTCATTTTTCTAACAGATGAAGATCATGGAGTACTCCAGTGGAATTATTTGTGTGCTTTAATTATTGATAGACACTCGGGGGAAACAAATGAAGTGCGTCTTAAAATGGTTTTGGGACATTTGAAACAGCATCCTGTGCGCAAGCTCTCTCGTTAGGACGCGAGGTTGTTGATTGCAGTGCAGCCTGTTTGTAAAGCGATTCCAAAAACTTTTGTCATGCAACTTTCTATAGCAGCTCCTGCAGCCTTAGAAAAAAAAGGAAATGGAGAAAGGAAAGGAAAGGAAAGCTCTGCGGCAGGACGTTTGATTTTATCTGGTGACGCTAAACCCGGTGTGACAGGCGCTCAATAGCGGCTACGTTCCAGTCGGATGAATTGGGTAAACAGAGCTGGCATGTCATTTACTTCCTCTTCCTGCAAAGTGAGAAAAATGCGGCACGTTACAGAGAAGGCGATGTACGTTCGCATGACTGCCTCTGGATGTTCGGATTGTTTTGTGTAATATACAGGCACTCGCCGACTCAGCAGATTCCCTCAGCATCTCCAGGAGCTCAGGGTGAGACGAGAGCGCTGCGCTAACGTTCCAAACCTGCCTGATGTTCAGAAGCCAGAAGGAGAACTTTTCTAGCACGAGAGGTCGGAAAAACGCATTCCGAGAAATAGTGTTACAAGAGAAACACTATAGGTAAAGGTGATTGTTTTCCCATAACAGCGCAAAGCGTTTTATTCCTCTTACACCGCAGCAATTTTCATTCATTCATTCCCTCACCGGCCTCTCGTCTGAACTCATCACAAAAAAACAGTTACTACTGATACTGGAGACTCCTTCCTACAAATGATGAAAAAAAAAATCCCAAATTTTTTATCATCACGATGTCTGACGGGTCCTGATCCGTCACTATGGAAACGCTCAGTGACTATAAACAAATATTAAATGCTACGCTAGAGAACAGTAACTGAGACAAAGATATACGAAAAAACCCGGAACTTCAATAAGAAATAAACAAACTTAGGAGCAAAGCAGCTAAAACACATGTGCACACATGACCTTTACACACACTCTCACAAAATCACACACAATCATGTACACTCTCAATCACACACACTCACACACACACTGTCATACAATCACACACAATCCTGTATACTCATAAACACACACACACACACATACATACATACGTACACACACATGTACACACTCATAAACTCACACATATACTGACACACACTGAGATACAATTAAACACAATCCTGTACACTCATAAATTCACACACACACACACACACACACAATCATGCACACTCTGAAACACACAAACCACACACACTTATTAACACACTCCCACACAATCATGTACACTAACACACACACACACACTTACACACTTCAGCTAATGCATATTTATGAAGCAGCTGTGTTTCTGCTGTTGAGACGCTGCACAAACGCCTGATTTGAATGTTTATAAATCGTTTAGCTACACACACTCCCGCGCTCTGATCAGCTAACGTAAGCGAGACGTTTGTGCGAGCGCTCGTGTGTAACAGACAGAACGCGTGCGACACAGAGCTCCTGCTATTCTGTCATCAGCGGCAAACTCAGATTAATATTAATGCTGATTTACTGGGAAAAAAGTCAGACACGTAAGTACAGAGCTGCGGGAGCTAGTTTTCTTAGCAGACTGTTAGCGAGCACGCTTTTTATGTCGGCTGTTAGGGTCTATTCAAAGTAATTTGCCTGCCGTTTGATAAATGTCACAAAACAAACCCAAACCAGACCAACTAACTTCAGACACAAATGCTAGTTTTAATTTTAGTCGACTAACACGTACACAATTAGCTGAGCGGCTAGCTAACCTAGCAATTATTTTTAAAGAATGCAATCTTGCTTGCTTTAAAGGACATACAGTCCTGTGGATAAAGATAAAAAATGTAAAAAGGAAAAAAAAACACGAGGGCAAAACTAAGTACCCCCTTACTGCTTCCTCAGGATTTAAGTTGCAGCCAGGTGCTGTTAATCATCGGCCCTTGATCAACTGATCATCAGCAGGTGCGCAGACCTCTATAACAGCAGAAGTTTTGGCAGTTTTCTGGTTCTGAGCATCCAGGTGTGAGTTAACACAACGCCAAGAGGGAAAGACATGAGCAATGGTCTAAGAGTTGCTGCACATCAATCTGGAAAGAAATATAAAACCATTTCCAAACAGATTGGAGTTTATTAGCAGCATTATACAGTGAGAAAGATTATTCAAGACAGCTGCCAGTCTTCCCAGGAGTGGACGCCCCAGCACATTCACCCCAAGGTCAGACCGTGTAATGCTCAGAGAAATACAAAAACCCAAAGTGTTCAATTAAATGTTAAAGTCCATGACAACACAAAAAGAATGACAGAATGGCCGAGTTAAAGTCCAAACTGAAATGCTGTGGTGGGACCTTAAGAGAGCTGTGCATAAGTGAACACCCAAAAACCTCAAAGAACTGAAGCAATGTTGTAAAGAAGAGCGGACAAAAACTGTGAGAGACTGATAAAGTCATACAGGAAACCATTACTTAAAGTTATTGCTGCTAAAGGTGTCAGGGGGAAATATTTTTTTAGTATTGCCTACATGTTTTTTTTTTTTTTTGCTTAATTTTTGTTAAATAAATAACGCTGTTAAATAAATAATGGTTATAAGTGGTTAATAACTTTCCGTGGGAAATCATATTGAGGTACATTATTTTAAGTGACATCGCGTTCAGTGACATCACATCGAGTGATATCATAGTGTGATGCTTTTTTCCAGCATAAGGGGCTTTTTGGAGATCTAAACATACCATTTCCCCTTTTCTAAAATTATGTCATAATAATAATATTGGAATATCCCCCTGCATGTGCCCACTGTGCCCGCTGTCTTTCTGGTGCGCCCGGGTGGCGATGGCGCAGGGTGCTTGGGCCCACTCATTATTGCTAGCAACTATTATTATTATTATTATTATTATTATTATGTATTTTAATATGTTTTAATTAGAAGGTTTCACTGGCCTGTGTCATCCCTGACACTGAGACGGTTTATTATTATTATTATTATTATTATTTATTTATTAATTAATTTATTTATTTATTAATTCATTATTAGAATCAATTTCAATAAATTTTATAAACAACACTACCACTACTTTTCATGTGAAGGCTTATCCTTTTCCCTGAATGCAAATAACACGCCGGTCTGTTTAAATCCAGACACAAGTGAATGGCATTCAGGAAAATCTGTAATGCAGAGTGTGTGTATGACACGAGAGCCGTGAACACGGAACGCTACACTTTGACAAGCGTAGAGCCGGATTTCAGCTTAAGTAAAAAAAATAAAAACTGCGGATGTGGATGTGTGGGTCGCGATAATGCGATGCAAATGAAAATGTAAGAGCTCCTGCTTTTTTCCCAACGTGTACACGGATGTTGAGCGTCCCGTGTTCCGTATCTTCACTAAACAGAATAAAGAGGAGGCCGAGTGTTGAGGAGTGATATCGGGAGGAGGAAGGTGTGTAGGGTTTGGACTCCAGTGTTCGCTGGCTGCGTGGCAGTGTGTGACGGTGTGTGACGGTGTGTGGCGGTGTGTACATCGTCCTCGCCTCAGACCGAGTTAATTAAACTGCTGCTGTGTGACAAACGCCAGGGAGTGTTTGTTTATATATTTATTTCAATATTTTTTAAATATTATTATTACATATTTTAAGCATGTTTTAAGTATTATTATTATTATTATTATTATTATCATTTAATGCAATTATTCCACACCTATTAAATTAGTCTTTGTTTTGTTAAATATTTTTTGTTCTAATACATGTATTGAAAAGAATAGCAAAACAAATACTACTATTATGTTTAATAATAATAATAATAATAATAATAATAATAATAATTCATATTTTTTGTTGCTTTATAATAGTTATGTATAAAAGTTAGTGCCCCTTCTTTTAATTTTAGGTGTTTTTATATAAAACATCTAATCCGATAAAAATCATCTTATCATAGCAGGTTTCAGTATTAAGCAAATACAACCTCAAACAAGCAACAACATTTAAATTATTTCACAGTGCCTTTATGAATTCAACAAAAATGAAGCCCAAAAAAATAATTAATAAAAGTACTGGGCCATATTAAGACCCCCTGACTCAGTAGCTTGTAGCTCCACCTTTAGCAGCAATAACTTGCAGTAATGGTTTGCTGTATGACTTTATCGGTCTCTCACATGGTTTTGGTCCGTTCTTCTTTACATCACTTCAGTACATTAAAGTTTTTGGACCTTCGCTTATGCACAGCTCTCTTATGGTCCCGCCACAGCGTTTCAGTTGGGTTGAGGTCAGGACTTTGACTCGGCTGTTCCAAAACCCTGATTCTTTTACTTTTCAGACATTCTGATGTAGAGTTACTGGTGTGCTTTAGATCATTGTCCTGATTCATCACCCAGTGTCAACCAAGCTTTAGCGGCTTCACTGAGTGATACATGCTCGTGGTTTGTTCCAATATTTATTTATTTATTTATTTATTTATTCAGTAGTCTAATTTGAGCAGTTTATATTAATGGCCATAAGCCCCTGGATGCCCCAAACCTTTCAGCACCAATGAGAGCACAGCATCGTAAAACGCCAAGCTAGAATTTGCTTTTAATTGTGTTGTTTATCTTGTGGTCTTTGCAATTAATGTTAACATCACAGCTTCAAGGGTTTATTCAAAGTATTTGTGGGAAAGTATGCAGTGTACAGGAAACAGGAAGTCCATCCTTCTTCCATTACTTAGACCAAAGAAGTTTGTGATGGCTGCAGCATCATGAGGACTCAAACTTGTATCCTCCTGATGTAATGGTGAAATAATTTGTTATCCTGCCATTTGGTAACCCACTCTGGAGCCATTACTGGGCTCCCGACCAAGACGCGTGGCCCTCAGCTGCTCAGCTCTGTTCCTGCACCCGAGGCGCTTTGAATAAAATCAGCTGCCAGATGAACAGATGTGGAATATCCACTTTATCCTCTGCGAAGACGGTTTATCCCGTGGTCTTTGAGCGAATCCTCATGATTATTTTACGCCGCTCCTCGTTCGATGCTGCTGAAATATTCATAGATCTCGTCGCGTTAATGTTATGGCCGTGTGACAGATGATGCTCTCTCTCTCTCTCTCTCTCCAGTAAAAATCTGTGTCTCGGATGCAATAACACACACACACACAAGATTCTTGTGTAGCACAAATGCATTATGGAGATGGGGTGAGATCATGAGGGAGGTTGTGATGCTTTTAACCCTGTTCTGTTGCTTCTGAACTAAGAGCAATGTTGTGGTGTGTGGAGGTGAGAGGATCGGGGAGTGAGAGGATGTGGTTTATTTAAAGGACACCTATTATGCAAAATTCACTTTCAAGTCAGATCGGAATGGAAAAAAATTAAGGGCGAGAAAAAAATTCCCTGCTTTATGTCCTCTTTCTATTTTTTGTATTGGTCAGGGCTAAAACAAGGCACTACGACTTTTCCCCTAATGTGACCTCACATAATATTCCTTTCTGTATAGACCACGCCCATTAAAGGTTGGAGACGATACAGATCGCGGCATTGCGCTATAGCGTAGGTTTCTGTGCACTGTTCCTGCACTTTGTTTGCACTCTTGCTGGTATAGTGACATTAATTTGATGCACTGTGTGTTGTTTCTGCTGCTTGGGCAGTCACGCCTGAAAAGCCCCAGCGATGGTTGAATTGCCCGCTTGAGGATAAATAAAGTTGATTCAGTCAGATTGCTTCCAGACAGAAGCTGAGTAGAATCCAAACATCGCTGTGGATCTGATGGAGTTTGGCGCGTGTGTCTCGTTAGAACCCCATCGACTGATGATGTAAAGCTCCAGGCAGGGTGGAAGTAGACCAACTTTTGGTGAATATAAATCGCATTTTGAAGAAAAGAAGCAGGGTTGTTAAACATTAACTAGCATGGCATCACTGTAGCCTGCTAGCTACATGCCACTCGAGTTAATTCAGCGTCTGTATGTATACTGTAAAACATTATATATAAATTACATTTTTATTATCAAGCATCATAAAGAGATTTCTATTTCTACATTTACTTTGTGGAAAAGTTTAACGGTTTTCTGTAGAAGAACTTCCTGGTAAAATCTTTAATTGAGGCTAGTGTCAATTTGCATACTCATTATCTTATTATTAAAACTATTAAATTTATTAAATTCACCATGAAATGGACATTTAAATCTAATCCTATGCTTTTGTACCTAAAGGAACCCTAAAATAAAGTCCTGTCTAGAGACCTACAGAAACAGAGGCGTTCTTCACTACACCTGGTTCCTATTAGACCTGCTTTGAGAAGCAAAGAACACTTAACTGTTCGACCCTAAAAGCAAACATTAGATATAATATACAGTGTTTATTATATTATATTGATGCAGTAGAACAAGTGTATTAAGGATCCTTATTTGATCCTTGTCAGTGTCTGTGCAGAGATTATCTTGTCCTCCGAGTTTTGTGTTTCCTCCAGTCATCTTGTTCCTTCAAACCTCCCAAAAGCCTGTAGGTGGATCAGTGACTCCAAATTTCTCAGTAGGTGTGAACTTGTCAGGGAGTGTTGGCCTGGCATCTCATTCCATTGTGTTCTCAGAGATCAGGAGAACTTTAAGCATCACTGAATTGAGAAAGTGGACTCAGAGTAAAGTTGGTTTCTTAACATTTTAATGTTCTGCTCAACCATTCGGTAGAGCACATTTTGAGTTGCAAGATCATGTTGATAAATGGGTTCAATTTAGTCTCATTGAGCCATTTGAACCACTTGGTTGAGGTAAGCTCTGAAGGAAAAAAAAATCACTAGATGTTGCTGCGTTTTTAAAATCCTTAAAACTCAAGCAATCAGAACAGCATAGGTCAATATATATATATATATATATATATAGATAGATACTAAATTTCCAAAACTATTGCCAAATTATTGACTCGCCTGGCTTCACGTGCATATGAACTTGAGCAACATCCAGTTCTTAGTCCATAGGGTTTAATATGATGTTGGCCCCGCCCCCTTTGCAGCTATAACAGCTTCAACTCTTCTGGGAAGGCTTTCC
>JAOVVB010071854.1:0-13969 GCA_028570985.1 Heterobranchus longifilis
TTTTTGTGTTCTTGTTATGCACCGTATCACCAAAACAAATTCCTTGTATACTTGTATACTTGGCAATAAAAGCAATTATGATTCTGATTCTGACTCTGAAAGGAGGAGCAAACAGTCTTCAGTGGATTTGTGGGGATGGAGGACACATGCTCCCAGACTGGGGCCGGGGGCACAGATAGCATCCTCGCCATCGTTCCTGTGCAAGTAAAGGCAAAAAAAGGCAACAAGGTACTTACCTGCTATGCATTCCTGGATCCGGGGAGTCATGCTTCCTTCTGCACCAACAAGCTCATGAACATCCTTCTCACCACTATGGGAGAACAAAAGACAATCTCCTGCAATGCTGTACCAGACCTGGAAGTGAGTAGCCTAGAAGTCAATGACTTCATCAAGCTCACAGAGGTTTTCACACAAAAGGATATCCCTGTGGGTAAAGAGAACATCCCAACTCAGGAAGACGTGGATAAGTGGCCTCATCTATGTGGTGTATGAATCCCGACAATCAAGGCAGATATAGGTCTTCTGATTGGGACTGATGTGGCTTTGGAACCAGAGGAGGTCATCTGCAGTGTTAAAGATGGACCATATGCAGTATGCACAGCTTTAGGATGGACTGTAAATGGACCATTGCGTGAGAATATCAGAAGCCCCTCAAGCTCCCTGTCTGGTTTCACTGCATTCCCCTCACCTGTGCCTCCCACACCAGCTGCACTTCATCCCCTGATTGCACCACTTTGTATTTAAGCAGTTCAGTCTTGGTCAGATCCTTGTTCGTGGTATGTCAAGTCTCAAGTCTGTTCATTCCTGGTTCCCTGTGTGTTTACGTTTTTTAGTGTTTTAGTTTTTTGGATTCCCTCCTGCCTTTTTTTGTGTATTTTGTAGTCTTTAGCTTTAGTTAAATAAAAGCTTGCTTTTTGTTGCCACAGCCTGCCTGCCTGCCTGCCAGTCTCTGCATTTGGGTCCACCTCCATTCCTCAACTCCACACTTTGTGACATTTTTATTTCCCTAAACATTCTGCCTGACATCTTTTAGAACTTGACTTAAATAAAGTTCTGTTTGAAGAGTGGGTGTCCACAGCATGAAAATAACTGCTGTTAACAGCTGTTTGTGAAGCCTGTGCGCCCTCAGGCTGAGACGCTGTAATCGAAGCTATCATTTCAGTCAGGCGGAGCAAAAGCTCATTGACTATTTGTATGCCCACCCTCAACAGAAAAAATGTGTTTTTTTGAGGTCTGCACATGTATGGGTTAATGAGGCCATGGCTTTATTAACCCGTATCATTCTCATTAGAACAGTTGCTCTAGAAATGCTCTTAGATTTCATTTTTAGCTGACAGAACAGCTGATATATGGATACATTGATCAATGAATACATCGTCCTGCAGCGGCACACATGACATATCAATCCCCCACGCCCTCACTTCCACAGGCAGCTGCTGCATGACTTATTAATGCAACAAGGCATATGGGTTCATTATTTAAAGAATACAATGTGCCGCGCTGCCCCCTCACTCCTGCTGTAATGGAAGCTGAGGCACTTGCAGTGAGCCATGGAGGGATGGGAGTGGATGTGTCTTCAGGGAGATGCAGAGTTAACAACATTTTAAAGACACTGATATTTGCAGGGATTCTTCCCAGAAAGCATTGCTGACAGTGGACATCTGTAATGTCTCTTAAATATGCATGTTCGACCTCCCATTTTGTGCATGCTGAAAGACTGATGGTTTAACTGGTGTCCAATGACTTACCTTATCCAGGTTGTGTCTTTTGCTGTGCATGCATACAAACACCTTCTTAAATATTAAATTCAAGGAGATTCCAGGCCCAATTCCCTCAAATTCAAGGACCCAACATGGCCATACACCCATACAACTAAATTACATTCTCAATTACATTTTGAGGTATTACAGTCAGTTTTGAACACCTCATAAATCTTAGTCTAAAAAATATTGATAATTAACGTAAAATTTTCATGGACAACATATTTAATTTATCTTCCACCAAAATATCCAATCTTACAATAAAGAATCCACCCTTAGTGCTCTCAGAGCTCTTCAATCTGTTCTCATGAACGTGTATATCTCATGGAAATGTATGCACAACGGTTCGCATAATATCGAACGAAATATGGCAGTTCTATTTCACGTTGTGAAACGGTCGCATGATTGCTATTTTAAACGTGACGGCCGCTGTTTTAAACACACATAATGCACAAGAACACACACCAGATCCATCAACAGACACAAAATAAAACACATAAAACCTCACCTTACCCAGTCGGTGATGGAGGGCCCTGGACTGGGTGGTTTCGTGGCTGCACAGATGGCAGAATTGGTCTCTGTGTCAAACACTAATGTGAAAATTTAAATTATAGATCTTTAGTTGGACATTATCACAATATGAATAAATAGGAAGGAATGCTGTCATGCACCTGATGCTTTGAGTACGTCCACAGCCAATGTTCGGCGTTCCACTGCCATCTCTTTTGGTGAGTTCTGGAAAGACCTCTCCGCTGGCCTGACTGAGACGCAGGGTACGTCTCGGTCAGTTCTTGATTTTATGTGATGGTAACACATACACTGACTCTACACTTTAACCTGTGTGTCTACTCTGCATGTAGACAATTTAGTGTTGAGCTGAATTCACCAAAAAGCAACAGCAGGCCGGGTTACTTTTTAACATGTAGGCCTACTGTTATTGCTTATTCATGTGAGGCTATGTACTGCCAAACATCTAGGATTATCAATAGCATTATCTAATTTTCGGCACGCACTGGCCTTCTTTTTAGTTCAGTGATGTTGTGGTACACTTCACCACCTGTGAAAACCACTTTTGCCTTCAGGGTGTGTTCACCTCCTCATTTACAAAAACAGGGCAATCATCAAACCGACAGTAGCCCATACATTTAAAAAATGGTGCAGCTGTTTTTGAATGTGGAGTTTTAACTGTGTGGCGCTTCAAAAATGCAACAAAAGGCATCCGTACATTCAAATCTGTGCAAAAATCGAGTTTAATTAAGCAGCAAGCTTTCGGTCAGAGACCTTCTTCAAGGCATAGGCAGATGTGCAAGTAAGTGCAGCAGGGCTCAAGGTAAAAGCTCACTTGATTAGCCTTAATGCAGAACACTTGTGACAATCAGCTAGGCCTGTGTGGTTACACATCAAGGGAGTTGTAGTCTAGGGCACAAAGGACTACAAGTTAAAGACACAGTGTCTACAGAGACAGTAGGAGAAACACTAAGCATGTCAATTATATACAAAATACACCATATATACAGTAGAATACAATAGAATATGCAACAATAGAGATAGATGCTATGTGTGGCATTTAAAACCAAAGCTACAGTGGGGGTAAATTGATTTGATTCCATCTGAAATCACATTAGACCACTGTAATCCTTTAAGAGCTCTGCCTTGCTGGGATTGTCTCAAGTATTGCCATTCTTTTTTATTGATGGAAAAAAAAAGTGAGCTGCTGTGGCAAAGAACACGTGAATATTTTTTCTTCTGCCGTGCCACTGGTTGGCCATGCTGCTGAGTGTGGAGATGTGAGTCACTATCCTGCAACAGGGTATCATAAGAAAATACATATTTTTGATTTATATATTGGAATGCTTAAAGGAATACTATGCAGAATTCCCCCTCCCTTCTCTTCCCATTAAATACCATTAACCTCTTCTAGAATGATCTTACTTATGCCTACTTCAGACTACATGATTTTTCTACTCACCAACAGTTTTTGGACATCCCCGACAAAATCCCCAAAGAGGCAGATTGGCGCTCGCTCCCGTGAGTTCTGATCGTTATGTGTGAACACAGACGTGATCCGAGCATGACCAAGACCATGACCAACCTTTATTTATTTATTTTTCATGTGTCTATTATATTTACATTTTTATGTCATAAAACCTGAATTGAACATGAATCCATTGAAAAATGAATGTGACCATTTAAGGTTTTTTGGTTATGACACTTCAAATATAAGGCAAATATGATTGTTTTCATGTAATTTCAGCCGACTTTAAATCATACAAAACAGGACATGGTAATAGTCATCTTCATCCTGAACATGAATCCATTGACAAATTAATGTGACCTATTAAGGATTTTTGGTTATGACTGTTCAGATGTGATTGTGTTATAATGTATTTTGAGTAGACTTTCCCTTTAAATATATTAAAATACAGTAAAATCACATTAAAATTGACATGTAATAGTCAACTTCTGTGAAAATGAATACAAGCTATGAATGAACGGTTACAATGACAGGTCAAAGATTATCATTTGATTATAGTTTAACTTTGGAGTTCCATTTAAAAAAAAATAAACAGTGCAGTAGAATGACTTCAATTTTTATTAGAATTGGATTTCATAATGTGCAATACAACATAGTTTTTCCTTGATATAGGCTATCAAATGTGAGAATGTACTCACTGCTGAAATATGTTTTTTACATGGTCCTTTTTGGCCGCTCCAAGCACCCGTACCATAATACTGAATAGACACGCATCAAACTTAAAGTGGGGGCTGGCTTGACCAGGTCTTTGCAGATGAGGGCTCACTTGACTGCAGTCATTTTAGCCGTTACACTGGTTCATCTGCACGCTGGCTTTTGTTTAAAGACTCTCCAGAGTATGACGAGGGAAAGTTGATACTGGATACTGCAGGAACACAATACAGCTGGAATATCGTTGTATAAAAATCACCCCAGGGGCATTATAATAAAGTATATAAAGCGCCGGTAATATTTAATCTAGCATGTTTTGCAATATAATGTTCAGTGTCCTTGCAATTGAAGTGCACAGTGAAATCATTTTTGCCGCCAACATGGCAGTGTCAACAAAATGAGTCACGTGACATCCAGAGCTCTATAGTTGTTCTGGTGAATATGTCAGTAATAGTGTGAGTTGAACAGACGTGTGGATACAGTGATGCTCGCCTGTCCTGCTGTAAACCTGCTGTGTTCTGTCGGATGTGCTGGATTATTTCTTGTCACGTTAATTCTCTATTCCTCATCACAGCAGCTCAGTTTCCATGGAAGCAGACGAGACAGCCACAATGGCCATGAATACTAGTGTGCTGAGCATCAGGTCAGAGCCTGCACACATGCACTATGGGAGAAACTATTATGACTCACAGCTGTGGTAGAGATGAATCATGACCAGAGTGACGCAAGCTAAGAGAATGGGATCCTGAGATGAATGTGTCGTTTTGGCCAGTGGTGTGTCATGAAATCTAAGCCTTGGATTGTATTTGTGCAATGGAAAAATTCAAGATTAGGGCATTAGGGAAAAAAACAAGAAAGTGAGCAACATAACAATTTAGCTCCAACAAAGGATGTGATGTGTCCAGGCTAACCTCAGCAGGCAGTTGGCTTACAATCAGCTGATTGGCTCACCTTGATCCTCAGTAGGGGTGTAACGGTACGTGATCCGGTACAGGATGTCTGTGACCCAAACACGTCTAAATAGTCTATTTATGTGTACTACCTGCACACGTGGAACAGAAATTGTAGAACACAAGTTTTACCCGGAATGTTTTGGCAGCGTACCAGCTGTAGCATGCCAGTCTGCTTAGCCTGGTTAGCGAGTTGTGTCTAAATGTGTGCATACATTGTTCAGCTGAAGTCGGGTATCTGTGGATATCTGTACGATTCTGATGTGGGTAATAAATAAATAGTGATCATTGGTCCATTTTTAAACACAGAACATCAGTGTTTCTTTGTATTGTCTGTTGAAAACATGTTTTGATTCTAGTATTGTGCCCTCTGTTTGGTCGAGATCAATTATAACCCCAGTTCCAAAATCTTCAAAAGATGACCCGAAGGTGCCCTTAAATTATCGAGGAATTAGTCTCCTAAGCACTGTATATAAATTATATTCTTCTATCTTAAATAATAGACTAGTGCAGGTTTTAGAGCAAAATAGAATATTAGAGGAGGAGCAGAATGGTTTTTGAAAGGGCAGAGCATGTATAGATCACTTTTTTACAGTGTCCACAGTGGTTAGAAACAGATTAAAACACAATAAACCCACTTTTTCCTGTTTTATTGATTTTCAAAAAGCATTTGATTTTGTTGGCCATGATCTCCTAAAATTTAAGCTGTATCAGTTAGGGGTAAATGGAAATTTATTTCAAGCAGTTCACTCTCTATATAGATCTCCTGTTGCCTGTGTAAAAGTAAATGAATATCAAACGGACTGGTTTTCCACGCCCTCTGGTGTTAAACAAGGCGATGTTCTGTCACCAACTCTATTTGCTATTTTCATTAACGATCTGGTAAGAGAGATAAAGCAGCTGGGGAAAGGGGTACCATGTGGTGATGTACTCGTAAACATTCTTCTTTATGCAGATGATATTATTTTGCTGTCAAAATAATATCAATATAATATAAAAAGTAAGGTATTCCACTGGGATTTGTCAGTAGGAGGTGAATGGGCCTCGGATATATTTCAGTTATTAGAAGAATGCAGACTTGAAGAAAATTACTTTCATTACTTACTTTCTACAAAGCTGAACTCTGAACTGTGAGCCCACTGGAGAAACATGAGACATCTGTTGTACAGACTTCACCAGAAGTGAATGGAGATGGAGCGAATATTGGTAGGATGTCATGTGATCATCTTTTAAGATATGAACACAGTTCTTAATATTTTGGTGTCAGGGTCCCTTAAATCAGTGTTCGAATTACACCATGGCTATAGGAGCCCTATATTTCTGGGGTGGTCAAAAATATACTATCAGTACAATTCAATTAATACAGATGATATTTAGCCTTGGACAAAAAAAAGAAATATAAATATTATTCACCATTGCAATGTCTGATTTAATCAAGAAACAATACAAATGCACAGTGGATAGGCAATGGCTTGGAAAGGCCCGGGTGAAAGGTGGCACGTGGTTATCCACCCTCACCTGCCAAAAAACAGCATTTGTCCCCCCCAATCAAAAATAATTACATAAATAAATAAATAATAATAATTATCTATCATTCTGTCAGCAGTGCGGCTCAACACGGCTTCTGCTAAAGTGAAAGTAAATGTTACATTAGCAACATTACCTCATTGAGAAGTTTGAGATGTGCAGCCTGCCTCCTGCAACTTTTCATCAAACAGCTCTCTGTTTCTGCTCCTTCTTGTTCCATTACTCCCTGCAATACGTCAAACTGCTCCACTGTCAAAAAATGCATTTTGTTTTGTAGATGCAAGATAGCCACCCGTGTCAAGCTCACTGACAAACACATTGCATTTCCTGACTACTTCATAATAAAAGTCCAATCGTGTTTCGCCAGCTAAATGCTTTTAATGTGAAGGTGCAGCAGGAAATGTTTTTGCATGTGCAAGGCAGACAGCGACGGAAGTGTTGCTTTTTTCACAATCAAATAGTAATTTTCACAATTGAATATTAATTTTCATAATTGAATATATGTTTGTTTTTACAATTTGAATATATATTTGAATTTAGCATATTATTTGACAGCCACATCACATGCAGTTTTACTGGGTAGCTGCAGTTGTAAATGTGTGAGTGAAGTGCTTTTAGTTGAACTTGACTGAATAAAGGCTAGATAAATATTATTGATTATATTATTATTGATAATATCTAACAATAAAAAGATTTGAAAGGATTTTAATGCAATATACAGACTCTGCTGTTACCTCAGTACATTCTAAGGTGCTGCTTTTTATGTCCGTGTTGAGTCACAGATGTGCAGTATAATTGGTAGTTACCAGCATGTTGTTAGAATTCTCCACCTGACACGAGATGCTGTGATGCTGACATATCGTGCTGCAGCACAGAGGGATCCCACAGACCCCCCGGCCGTGTGAAACACTGCACCGACAGTTGCCATGGTGACAGTGCCCACACTCTGCCAAGGGGACGTCCAACCCCCCCATCCAAAGGGAATCCTAATTCCCCCGAATAACTAACTGAGTTTCAGCGAGAGGAGGGAGGGAGGCTGGATGACAGGAAGCAGGGATACGTGAGGAAAGATCTCTGTTCACTGCTATATTTATATCACACACATCTGATCGCCTGTTGGTGCTCCTTTATAGCCACAATCTGATACTCTGTTGTAGCACAACCAAAGATAATCCCATTACAAGGAGGCTAAAGTCGAACCAGTATCAAAATCCAAGTGTAAAATTATCTGTCCAGTTCAAGTTATTGACATTATTATGCACAACAATTACAGTGAAGTTAGTCTGACGGTCTTACCAAACAGGAAGCCTGTGTTCTCTAAGTCCCTTCACTACGGGAAACAAATAACAACCTTTGAGTTATCAACCTACATGCTGGAAATTATGTTTTGAAGATTTGGATCGAGTAATAAGCCAGACCTGCTCTGTTTTTTCAGGGAATGATCTACAAAGAATAAATATTTCCGTGGAGGTGTTCCATCACAACAGGTTCCCATGTGACACTATTTTGCAGAAGCACCGTCGTGGCATGGCGCCGCTCAGGAGGATTGTGATTGGTTTAAAGAAATACAGGCCAGGTAGTTTTTTCCCTATCCAGGAGTGAAAGCACATTCAATCCAGATTTTCCCCAGCAGAGCTGTGGAGAGAAGTCTGGCTATGCGAGACTACAGTGAAGTAGTCGTTCGCAATGAAATTCTTAGTTCTCAGGCGCTCTCCGACAGTAGCCGAGTCTTATAGATATTGCCTAAATGGTACATGTCATTACAATCTAAGATAACAGAAATAGTGCTGCAGTAAATATAGGAATAGATACAGGAATAGAATATAAAATATAGCCTGGTGGTGCAGGGCCGTATGAAGCTGTCCCTGAGCTTGGTGGTGCAGGACCGTATGAAGCTGTCACTGAGCCTGGTGGTGCAGGGCCGTATGAAGCTGTCCCTGAGCCTGGTGGTGCAGGACCGTATGAAGCTGTCCCTGAGCCTGGTGGTGCAGGACCGTATGAAGCTGTCCCTGAGCCTGGTGGTGTGAGACCAGATGCTGCCGTACTGTCTGCCTGAAAAGTTGAAGTCCACTTACAAGTCTGGATTTTGTCAAGTCCCCATCGTGCCAGTTCCATGCAACTCTTATTATTTATAGTTATAGTGTTTAAGAGTCTGCTTTTCCTTCTATCTGTCAAACTTACTGAGCTTTCTAGGGTATGTTACTGCAGTGTTCTACTGTCAAATCTGGTTTATATCTTCTTATGGATTTTTCCAGAAGCCCTTTGTGTGTGAGCACATAGTAAATGAACACAGTGTCTGTGTTCAGCAGCATGAATAAAACTGGACTCGGGTGAGTCTTGGCATGCACCAGTGAGCAGAGAGGAGGCTGACAGTATATGACATGACAATAAAACTCATCTGACTGACGCTTCACCTGCAGCCTCCCACTGCTGCCACAGATCAATTTCTACAGCAAGCCAAACCTTTGAGACACCCCATGCACACGGTTAGTAAATATTCACTTTTCCATGTTCAGTAAAGTGAGTAGTTTCCTGGAAATTAGCTGAGGCTTCTCAGATTTCTTAAAGTAATCATGTATATGTTTCATATCAATAAGACTAAACTTCTGAAGGATCATTAGAGGCCTCTAGAGGCTGCAATAGTTGTTAGCACCGACATCGTCAGCGAGGCCCTATTGTATCTGTACTGATTATTTTTCTTCTTCTTCTTTATGATTATTCTTGTATGTATTTGGGGGGGAAAATGAGGTGCTCAGAATATTGGAAAAGTTTTGAAATTTGGCACACATGTCGGGAGTTGGAAATTGTTATCTGATACAGGTCTCAACTTCGGGCGAGGCAAGTAGCTCAATAGCGCCCCCTTACAATTTTCAAGTGAAAAGCCCCCTACTTTAACGTTCACATAGATTCATGAAATTTGGTAGGCTGATGTAAGAAGACAAGACGTACAAAAAAGCCTCTTGGAGCCATACCCTAAACCCAACAGGAAGTTGGCCATTTTGAATTTATTGTGGAATTTTTGCAATTTCCAGGCTCAGTTCAAAATCAAACTCCTCCTAGAGTTTTGACCCGATCCACTTCATATTTGGTCAGTACAATCTAAGGACTCGGGCAAAGCTAAATCCCTGCGCTTTTGAGTTTTCGTCGAACGGTGAGACCGTACCGTGGTGGCAAATTTATGCGTTTTTTCCACAAAAAAGGAAGTGGATTTTAAGTAGACTGTACATTGTCCAATCTGCCCCTTACGACCCATGTTTGATCAGAGTCCCGCCCTGAAGACATCGCTGTAAAAATATTGAGTTAAAGTGAGAGCGCCCCCTTCTGACAGCAGGAAATCGTTTTTTTTCCTATGATGTGCTGCTCGTAGCGGGATGATCAGATCCACATCAAACGAATGTCAGGCATGCCTCAAGAACTTGTTGATGCTTACTTCTGCAAACTGAGTTTTCATTGAAAGGCCTCGCCATGGTGGCACGGCGGATTTTGATGTTGCGCAATGAACAAAGAACCTGTTGTAACTCGGCTCCACATGTTCAGATCTTAATCATATTGCTCAGGTTTGATGAGGGTCTGGGCCCGAAGAGGTCTGCCAAAGCATTTTGAAATCAACCAATAGGTGGCGCTGTAAATGTAAAAAGTGTATATGATGTTATATCTCATAATTGGCTGCATGGATTTGTATGAAACATGGTTTCAATGTTAAAGGCTCATGTCTGAGTCAATTCCTCAAGTTTGGTAATGATTGATTAAAGTGGGCCTGACCTATTAAAAAAAATTACTTTTTCGTCCAGATTTCAAAAGCTCCAAGTACATCAACTGTACATCCTACAGAACTGGAGTCAATTGATCAACACACTGAATTGTGATTAAATTTAGCTATAATGCAAAAATGGTCAACTCAGAACTCCATATTTTCCAATTCATGAATCATCATGAATTGATGATTGATGATTTTTATTTTGTCAAATAGAAAATACAGAAGACAGGAGCATGATTATATGATAATATTTCAGAATTTGTGTGTGTGTCTTAATCTACTGCTAAGGACTTGTGTGTATCTTTAAGACTAAGAGGGGCGACGTATCAAGGAAAATGTATTTCGACTACTGATGGTCAGTATATAGTTTGATGTTGCGTTGTTTTTGACTGTCCTCTTTCTCTCTCAATCTCTCTGTCTCTGTCTCTCTCTCTCTCTCTCTCTCTCTCTCTCTCTCTCCCTGCAGCCCGCTCTCTCTCTCTGTCTCTCTCTCTCTCTCTCAGTGCTGGGCAGCAGCATTAACTATATGTCTCAGTAGCATGGTAGCTTTGCTGTTTTGTGAATCAGATAGCTTTTTACGAGCTTCACTGCTTTATTGATCACGTGGTGGTGATGATGTCACCGCAGTACACGTGTAGTGTGTGTTGGCTGTAACCGATAGAAGCACTTCTGTATAACGGTGACTTCACTCACCAATCCTTCAGATATGCCTAACACTGTCTCAGCTGCAGCGAGTTTATTTATTATACATCCATGAGTTTACTTGAAGGAAAGTTGATGTAGTGCAGTGGTTTTCAATAAAAACATCCATAAAGTCACGGATAGAGTGGACAGACGACACGTAATTAATTATTATAATTAATCCTAACAGAGAAGCAACCACAGATCTCACATCAACAAAGGTAACTTAATACATGATAAAAAAAAAAAACTCTCAGACTTACTTTCAAAACAACACAAACTCAATAATTCAGTGGTTTATTTTATTAACTATTTATCTTGATGTTGTGGTCTTTGCAGTGAAAAACTGTTCTTCTCTCCGTCTCATCAGCTGCTTCACCTGCGGGGGGGGGGCACTGGCCCACAGACATAATTCAACATTTAACTATAATTATATATTTAACCATAACATATTTCAACATGTTTGTTTACCATTTTAAATCATTTTGTTTAATATATAACTCCATTTTAACTTCAGTTTGAACCAAAAACAGCTCATATCACATTAACTGAACATTTAGCCCACTTTGTAGAAAAAAAAGAAAAAAATACTGAGATATGATTTTTGGTACTAGTATCACCCAGCTGTGATGTTTACTTAAATATTAACAGTGGGAAGGAAGTGGACAAGTTCATGTTTAGAGCATTACATATATTTTTGAATAAAACACGTTTTTCACCTTCCACCTGTGTGCTACAAATTTTATTTTAGTGCTGTTGAATTATTTTGCTTGCTAGCAAATTTCTTCTTGTGTGGCCCCATCAGAATTTTCATACCAAAATCGTCACTGATAAGTACCCTTATTTAACAGAAATATTTAAAATCTTTTCACCAATGGCAAACATTAAAATATTCTGAATATTAAACTTCATCTGGTTGGTTTTATGTTTTAAGTTAGCTTTAAGAAAATAAATAATTTAGTATTTGAAAAAAAAGCTTTGATGTACTTAAGCTACTTGTGCCATGTTTCTGTAGCTTAGCGTGCTACATTTCACTGGGCAGGAGCTTCAGTGTAGTGAAGCTTTATTTGAAGTGGAGTAGCTAGTAGCTTCGCTGACTACATTTTCCAAGTAGCTTTCCCAACACTGAAGTTTAGCCACATTTATCAATATTTATATTGTTATTCAGTCATATAGTTTACAACACTGAACACTACCTGCTCATTTATTTATTTATTGTTGTTTATTTTATATTGTCTGCTTCTTATTGTTTCTATATATTTTTGTATTATTTATACAATTTGTGTTTATGCATTTACAGAATTATATAGTACAAAAATGAAGGTCCTAAGGATTTATTATATGCTAAAAGTAAAAAGTAATATTTTACTGTCAATATAAATCATACATGCTGTAAGCTGTAGCCTGCAGTACATACTGTACATAATCATCCAGTATTTCTTTCTTGGTACTATTTCTATAGTTTACAACTTAGAGAGAACACTTGACTCGTTGGGTGTTTTTAGGCTATTCTTATTGTTAGACACTTGTTTTACTTGTATACAGACACTTTGAGTTATGTCACACTCCTAGACTTCCAGCAGTCATCTCTCCTCTCATCCACAGACACTGTTTTTACACACATGCGTGGCCGACGCTGATATACGTCACTGCATTGTTTTGACTGTTTTAGTGTGTGTTCAGTAGCACAAGAAAGTCCACAAAAGCATGCACATCCAAAAAGTCAAACAACTAGGTGCTGGACAGAACATACAGTGCCCATGAGGCATACATTTATTAATTACCACCACAGTGACCTTTCGAGCAACCAGCTCTTCTTCAGACACTTCTTCACTAGCACCACACAGCAGACACAGGAAGTATTACACAATTTGAAAAACATGTTCATACATGTTCACAGACATGAACTGCTGCCTCATCCCGCCGACACCACCAACGTTACCACCTACCAATAGGACCTTGCAACAAGCACATCGGTGCGAGGGCCCGTTCATCGCTGCTCGCTGCTTTAATTGGGGCCCGAGCACCAACATCGTCAGCGAGGCCCTATTGTATCTGTACTGATTATTAGAGCTCGAGCACCGACATCGTCGGCGAGGCCCTATTGTATCTGTACTGATCATTATTAGGGCCCGAGCACCGACATCGTCGGCGAGGCCCGATTGTAACTGTACTGATTATTCTTTTTATTATTATTATTATTATTATTATTATTATTATTATTATTATTATTGTTAGGGCCCGAGCACCGACACTGTCGGCGAGGCCCTATTGTATCTGTACTGATCATTCTTTTTCTTATTATTAGGGCCCAAGCACCAACATCGTCGGTGAGGCCCTATTGTATCTGTACTGATCATTCTTTTTCTTATTGTTAGGGCCCGAGCACCGACATCATTGGCGAGGCCCTATTATATCTGTACTGATCATTATTAGGGCCCGAGCACCGACATCGTCGGCGAGGCCCTATTGTATCTGTACTGATTATGCTTTTTATTAGGGCCCGAGCACCGACATTGTCGGCGAAGCCCTATTGTATCTGTACTGATTATTATTATTAGGGCCTGAGCACCGACATCGTCGGCGAGGCCCTATTGTAACTGTACTG
>JAOVVB010071891.1:0-13968 GCA_028570985.1 Heterobranchus longifilis
AAGTCATTTTTCATGCTAAAACATTTCATGGTTCCAGCTTTACAAATGTGAAGATTTGCTGCTTTTTCTTTTAATTATTATTATTTTTAATAATTAAAGAGTTTTTCTGCATTCAGTACTTTTACTTTTAATACTTAAATTACATTTTCCTGGTTGTACTTACATTCTTTTACTTAAGTAACATTTTGAATGCAGGACTTCTACTTGTAACACAGTATTTTTACAGTGTGTTATTCGTACTTTTACTTGAGTAAAGGATCTGAATACTTCGTCCATGGTCATGGGTAACAGACAATGTTTACGACAGTAACTTGCTACGACAATAAACACGTGACAACCGTTTTACGGCAAGCATGTGTATGTGGAACGCTTGTTGTTAGCGTTAGCCTCATAGCTAACTGCTGAAGTGTACACACTTTTCACCGGTATTCCCTAAGCTCGAGCAAAACCATTCTTACGTTTAGGTTTTTAACCCGGAGACATGGATGTTGGAGAGCTCCTGAACTATCAGGTAGACATCTTATTCTGCTTACCAATGCTGGGGAACTTAACTAACCTTAACTTATCTAATTCTTGGATTGCTTGCAATAGCATTGCTAACAGTTAGCGGGCTTTAGTTTAGTCTCGCGTTTGACTTTGTTGTGTCTGTTTCGGCTAGGTAGTTAGTTCACAGCCAGTTAATTGCATTGCATTGCTTTAGAATAGCGCTGCACGTCAGGAGTCTACTTCTTATTTATCGATAAATAATGTTAGCAGTTAGCGTGCTAGCTGCACAGGTTGTTAGTTATGTGGCTGCAGTGAATGAATGGGGAGGCTACGACACTAACTTACACTTAAGCTAGCTATAATCGCCTAAAATTAGTATTACAGAAGCGTAAACACGTAACGTTATGCATGTATAACGTTACACTGGTTTGGGATCATTGTTTTGTCAAAGACAGTCTTTTTGCATACCAATGGCCAAAACAAATCTCGTAATTGATTAAGTGTTGTTTATTATACTAGACGTACAGTGGTGCGCACATCATATGCTTCATGAAAGGTCCGGATGTAATGTTTCCTGATTTAGTTTCTCTGCTCGTGTTTGCCATGTCAGGTACACGGAGATACTTAGGTGTGGGATATAACGATGCATTTTATTACTTATCTCAAATCAATTCTTATGCATTACATGTTAGGTAGAATGCATGTAAAGTCAATTTATTTATTTGATTTACCTGTCTACTTTTAAGTTAACATCATCGTCATTTTCAGTGGTGGGGGAAGTATTCACAACCTTTACTTAAGTAAAAGTACTAATACCACACTGTAAAATACTCAAAAGCTCCTGCATATGTTTTGTTCTTCATATGTTTTGTATACAAAAATCATAATTAGAAAAGTAACTAGTAACTAAAGCTGTCAAATAATTGTAGTGGAGTAAAAAGTACAGTATTTCCCTCTTAATTGTAGTGGAGTATAAATATGACATGGAAGGAAAATACTCAAGTAAAGTACCTCAAATTTGTACTTCAGTACAGTATTTGTGTAAATGTACTTTGTTACATTCCACCACTTGTCATTTCAAGACCTCATCATACACCTCTCCAAACAGATTGAATTCTTGTGTACAATCGTTACATTTCACCATCTCCTTTCATCCGCAGCCTGATAGAGGAGCAAAGCGTCCCAGGGAGGAGGACGGAGGAGCAGCCGGAGGAGATGAGGACTCCAGAGGAGGGAAGCAGCAGAAAGGACTGAGTGCCAGGGAGTTGGCCAGATACCGGGAAGCAGCAGCAGGAGTAGGAATTGAAGGAGGGGGTGAAATGAGGGAGACTGAGGAGCTGACTGGGGACAAGAAGAAGATCCTGGAGAAACTGATGGACCAGGATGAAGAAGAACCTGAGGTGTGTACAATTATTTAGATATTTTTTACGTAATTGTAACATTTGCTTTCTTGCAAAGTGTCATATTATTTTTAAACAAGAATATCTAAAGCCTTTATTTGAAAATGTCTTTCTGACTCATTCATAGTTGTAAACAATGTATTTCAGTAGCCCCCCCCCCTCCCCGACTAAAGATTTTCTTGGTCGACCAATAGTCTTTAGTTCAAGCCATTAGTTGACTAGTCGTTTATGATTTTCATTCAGATATCTTGAGGTCAGAGGTCAAGGGACCCCTTTTAAAATGGCCATGCCAGTTTCCCTTGTTAAAATGTAGCCTAACTTTGGAGTGTTATTTAGCCTCCTTCCCGACAAGCTAGCACAACATGCCTCTGAAAGACAGTATGTCGGCCCAGCAGCGCCGGCACTCCCACAGGTCTCTAAGGGTTAAGGAGCAGTAATGATTCTGTATGTGTCGCAAGAAGACTTAACGTTGTTAACACACTGTTACATTATTACAGAGAAATACAAAACTGTAATGATAATAATTTAAAATATGCATTTAATTTACAAGCGAGCCTCCTGTTAACGAGTGGTAATGATT
Organism: Heterobranchus longifilis; assembly: GCA_028570985.1. Lineage (NCBI taxonomy): Eukaryota > Metazoa > Chordata > Actinopteri > Siluriformes > Clariidae > Heterobranchus > Heterobranchus longifilis. The sequence continues at coordinate 2,467 of JAOVVB010071891.1, forward strand.
CTGAATGTGTCTGAAAAACCAGCAAGGAGACTGAACATTTAGTAGCCTAGTACTTCCATGTTTTAGATGATAAGTCATGTCTGTGGTCGATGAATGATAGGAGAATGTTTGCCTGCAGAGTGTTGGGGTCATCCTTCACCCTCTCAAAATGATCCCACACTTTGGATTTCCGGCCCGACATAGTTAACCGCAGGGACCAGCCGCAAATGCCTGACTGAGTGACTTCCTGTGTCCGTCATTTCAAATTAAAAGCCCTGACACTGTCCAGCAATGTTTTGACCTAATTTTCACAAGACGCAGCTCCCGAATGGGATTTTTTTTTTCTGCGACCAAGAATCGACCAATGAAAACTTGGTCGACTAATGTTTAGTCGACTATTAGGGGGCAGCCCTATATTTCAAATAGTTAAATTTATTAGTGGGTTTAAAATAACAACAAAGACTAAAGATATTTGTCAACTCTCAACAGAGATGAGAAAGGAGTGAGGTGGCTCACTCCTTAGCTACTTCCATCATCATCTCTGGAAAAAACTGTCTTCAGTTATTTTTTATTGGGCTAGTGAGTTGCTAGATGTATTAGCCTGACGTGGCATTTTACTTGCCCCGGGCAATCAGGCAACCCTTATTGTTGATCCTTGCACGATCTGCGGAAAAATCGATTATTGTCCCATCCCTGTTATCCACTGTCATCCACACATACCATCCCTCTTATAATAACAAATGTGAGCTCAGTATTGTGCACCTAAAGCTGCAGAAGTCAGAGAAGGATCATTTTATTTGCAGGGTAGTCTCTGGAGGGTTGAGTCAAAATATATGAAGAAGATTTATTTATAGAGCACATTTCATACAAAAGAGCAACACAATGTGCTTCACAAAAGCAATACATGTGTAAGGATACAAGCATACATATTATAAAAAAACAAACAAACAAACAAACAGAAATACATAAGTATGCATGAACACATAGCTTGTTAAAAGTGCATAATAGGTCAATTAAAAACAACAAATAAGAGACAGTGTATATAAGTTATTCTGCTAAGAGAACAGGAGCAGACAGGAGCTCAACCTAATTAAACACAATAGTGAAAAGAAATGTTTTCAGTCTACTTTTGAAAGAATTAAGTGTTGGGGCATCTCTAACATTACATGGAAGGGCATTCCATCTGTTTGGAGATATATGCTGTTTGGAGGCTCTAGGGTTGTCCTCAACTAAAGACATCCTTAGTCAACACTCATACGATTTTGTCGACTAATTGATTAGTTGATTTAATCGACAGATCTGTAAAACTGAGTTTCTCCACAAATAATCCTGCAAAAGCACCATTTTTAATCTCATGAAAAAAGCATAAAAAAATGACAGACCTTTGACATTTAGATGCAAGAAAACTACGCTATGCATACCTGTAGCATAATGTCTCACCGTTCCTCACAGAATGTCCTCCTTTCAGGTCCTGTCTTGTGTAGTCTTTTAGGTTCAAATTAAGATTTGATTGTTTAGGCCAAGTTACTAATCACAAGTTGAGTCCAGACCTGAAGTACTACAACACTAGCACAGTGAAAGGCCGTGGATGTAGAAAAAAAATCAATGTGAAGATGATAGCAGGATTTAACAAGGGCCAAAATGGCAGATAGACCTGGGGCATCGTACATTGAGAGGTTGCAGGTTGTAGTACAGCACATAGACTGCATATAAAGATGGACAGCCTCCAAAGTCTCTGTCATTTTAGGTATTTCTTATCACGCTGATGTTTGTTGTGTTCAACAAATGTTCATTTCAAGTTCAAGTGTTCATTTTTCTGATACGTTTCCTTTTAATTAGTTATTTGATAGTATAAAAACGGGTGAAACGTCATGATTGACAGCTGTGATTGCCTCGTGATTGGTCGGACAGGTGTATGGGCGGGACTTCAATACCGCCCGATCACTACTGCGCTGACACTAGTTGCAAAATTGGCAGCGCCTGTTCTTGTTTGACACTGCAGCCTTTTCAAGTATTCACTACGTCAAGAGCTACTCAGAGCAAAGTGCTGCAGTGTTCCATAATGTCAGATACATTCGTAACCTCTCATTATCTGTCCAACACTTGACAGGCTTTTAAGCCATCAGGAGGTCAGACACATCCACTGAAGTGCTTGCACATTCCCCCTCATTGTAAAAAAACGTAAACTTATCTGTACAAAAAAACGTCTGGCTCTTCCGCTCCACCCACCTAATTAGGGTGACCCTGATGTCTCTTTGTTGTTATTGCAGCTGTTGCCTCAATTAAAGGATTTTTTTTTCTTTCTCTCTGTCTCCCGTTTTAAATCTTTTCTTCCCTTCTCCTTCCCTTATTATGTACTAATCAAACAGGCGGAGCCGGTGGACGAGAGCTCAGTGAAGAAAATGATCCTGACCTTTGAGAAGAGATCGTACAAAAATCAGGAGCTGAGGATTAAGTTTCCGGACAACCCAGAGAAGTAAGCCCACTACTGACAGTTCCCAGTGTTTTGCTCTGTGTGTGTGTGTGTGTGCGTGTGGGCGTGTGCACGCGTGTGCTAGGGCTGCACAATTAATTGAATTTTAATCCCGATCGCGATTTTGCCTTCCCAAAAATTAAATGAACGTGATCATCTGCGATATTGACGTTTAAAATGCGTGCTCCAGTCATAGAAAACGCAGCTGCATATCAAATCAAAATTAAACTAACAGCCAGCCAGCTTTTAGGGTTAAGTATGAATTCACAGGGCAAAATGCAGAAACGGTGTGCATATGGAACCTGCATGTCTAACAGCTGTTTGATAGCAGTGAGGATAAGGAGACAGTGATGCTGTCAGGTGTGCGTTAGCATGTTGGACGGCGCTGACACCGTCCTCCTTACACAGCTCTCTCTGGTACTGTCGTAGCGGAATGGGAACCAGCAGGTATGTCTTCCAACTCAACTTACCCTGCTGTGGAAGAACATTGTTTTTCCTGGATATGTTTGGTGTTCATGTGAAAAAGACGTGGGGTGTCGGACGCATTGGGAGCTTTTAGTCCTCCTCAGTCACAAAACTCTGCCGATACATTAATGTGTGAAAATGAATGCAGCTCTCACATGTAGTCTTTTCTGTCTTCTTCTCTTTGATATTTCAGAACTATTATTCCAGAAATGTGCAAGTTATTTCCTTTGGAATATCTCTCTCTGGGGGTCTGAAAGCTTAACAGGCCTAGCAACAGTAACCAAGGGGGTGTGGGGGGGTCAATTTTATTTATATTTTGCTTCTAGGAGATGCACTGTGATGCACTGATGCAAAGTTTTGTACATTAGCAGGAATGTAACACAACAAGGAAGTGAAAACAATGCTCTGTTCATTTGAACGTGAAAGTGCAATAAAAATATTTTGTTCCTAAAATCAATGAATAATCGTGATCTCAATATGAGATTATCATTTTGGCCATAATCATGCAGCCCTAGTGTGTGTCATCCTGGAAAAATGTGGTCTTAGAGACACCAACTGTAGTGGGAACTACCAAAGAGGTGAATTTCTCTCTGTCAGTCTGTGGACAGATTTTGTCCAACGGCTGGTAAGAAAGACAGCAGTCGAGCACCCACAATAACCAAATTGCTCTACTGCACTTTGAGATGAATGTTAACCTAGAATGCTAACATGCTAACCAGAATGTCCCGCTCCTTACACCAGGTTCATGGAGTCGGAGCTGGATCTCAACGACATTATCCAGGAAATGCACGTGATCGCCACAATGCCAGACCTCTACCACCTGCTGGTGGAGCTTAATGCCGTCCACTCACTGCTGGGCCTCCTCAGTCACGAAAACACTGATATCCTTTCACTTCACATTGATTCATACTGTTCTTTTTGATACGTTCATCCTGTGTAATTCAGTATTTAACATCAGTCTTTAAAGGATAAGCCTGGTGATATTCTGTATTTTATTTTGTTAACAAATCCCATGAAAAGACCAACAAGGAATACCAAGTATTGCCTGTGGCTTGTTTACAATACAAAAAGTATAGTATATTGCCAGCCTTACTGTTTAATTGTGATAGTATTTTCATTAAAACTACGTAATCTATCTGTACATTTTACCAAGTGATAGTACAATTTATTAACATTAGTGTAAAAGAGGGAACAGAGGGAAACATTCAAAAGAATTTGGTTAAAATTTCAATAAATGCATGGAACTTAAAAACCCATGAACATATTAAAACTATAAGCAATAACAATTAAAACACAAAGTAGGAAAAGCACAGGTGTAAATAATGAAATGAATGAAGGCTGAATTCCATTTAGCTGCTTTGATTTCAGGTTCCTGGTATTAAGATGAGATACAACTTTATTAATCCCGAAGGAAATTGTTGTTCCACAATTGAGATACAGCATCTGTCTTCTGTGTCATCGAATATCCGACTGAACTATCGGTGGTCGAGTTGCATTGTGGGTAATGTAGGTGGGTTTGTTTGATGAGAAAGTGGAAGGCTGCAACGATTTTGTTCCTTTAAAAAAAAAAGAAAAAGAAAAAACTGACCATCGTAAGTCTGACGGTGTTATATATGTGGAGTACTCTTTTAACACAAGAATATTGTCCTTAGCATGAACCACATGTTGCCATAGCAGTGGTGGACCTGCTGCAGGAGCTGACAGATATCGACACACTCCACGAGAGCGAAGAGGGTGCTGAGGTGCTCATAGATGCTCTGGTAAGTTCAGGATTTACATCAGGCTGTGATAGTATTGATGAAGCAGCACTTTGTGGAGTCAGTACTTAAGTTTCTGGGCTCTGGCATCCAACCCAGGCAGAGGGGATTGATCAACAGTATTAATGAATCAAAAGCCAAAAGGCTTCGATTGAGTTACTGTCTGTTTGGACCACAAGCTGTTGCCATGCTGCTGCTTCAGACCAGTGTCGGTCTACATTTTAATAATTAACCCTTAACCAACATTACGAATTTTGACCGATTATTACTGTCATTCAGTAGTTAAACAGTATTATTAGAAAACAAATTAAAAGGTAATTTAAAAAGTTTTGTTGAATGATAACAGAAAAATAGGCTTTACAATCTATTTTTTAACTGCTAGTTAACTTCCTAGTGCAAACTTTAATCTAGCAAGGTGTGTTTTAAACTCCTTTTTTTCTGTCTCTCCCTTCCTTTCCTCAGTCCACGCACGTTAACCCTCTGCTTACTTGTTGCTCTCACTACCAATATTAGCTGCTCTGTTTCAACAATGTTAAGATGAAAAACATGCATACAGGCTGAAATTCATGATGTTCTGTTGGGATTAGAAGAAGTCTGTTAGCCGCTAGGCTAATTAATGTAAACAATGAAACACTGCACCGCGTCCATATCTGCTGAGAACGGAGAGATAATAACGGAGCAGCCTGATGCATGAAGAGCTCTGTGTGTTTACACTGCAGCAGTCTGCAGTCTTTTACAGGACATTTAATGAAGGTAAACACAGTTGATGTCCTGCGTAAAGTTGACAGCACTGCGCTCCGAATCATGTTCAGTCAGCTTCTGCAACACGGTCTGTGTCTCTGTTCATCTTTTCTCTCCATTCCCTTTAAATGCATAATATATAAGCTTGTTCTGTAGGCTGTATTAATTAAAATGTAAATTAATGAAAATTAAATGCATTATTATCCCAGGTGCACTCAGACAAAACTGGGTGAAAACAGCATTGCTCGCTACTGACATCTGGGTGCTAATAGCATCAGCCAAAAATAATGTCACACTTTTTTTTTGTTGTTGTTGCTGTTGTACAACAAATTGTTTAACTTTTGAAACATACTGTAATTTAACTGGGACACACTAATATGCAACTACTTTGTGCTTTCTGTCATGGTTAAATTATTATTAATTTAACTTTTTATCCGTATGCCAGTATGAGTAGTGGCAATGAAAAACATTTGATATTGAAGTGACCAGAACGCTGTCAAGGGGGGCAAAAAATAATTTCAAAGTGTAATGTCAAGCATATAATTATAGCATCTCCTCTCACCCTTTCCGGTTATCTAAAGCTTTTCTTTGTCACCGAGCCTCCAGCCGTGTGTGTTGGCATCAGCTCGATGTTTAACATCGTCCGTCTCTGTCTCTCCTTCTCTCCCTCTTCTTTTGTCGATGAGTCTATGAACCAGGGGAGATTTTTTTGATACCCCATTATGTGTTCTGACATTTAGAGTGACACAGACAAAGGTCAAACTCCAATAATGTGCTCATATTCCTATAATGGAGGAAAGAACTGTGTGCTCCCGCTCCTTCACGGCCGTCACTGTGACACTTCATCAAAGAATCTGTCGGCCAAGTTTTGTGCTCGGCTACATCCCAGTGGCATTCATCAGGGTAGCTGTTTCTCGCTACAATGAATTACCTGTTTTGTCTGATGTTTCAAGGGTCTTTGAGCAGTCTTGCTACATATTTTACTCTTTAATTCAGTTGTTAAAGGGGATCTGTTATGCTTTTCCTTATTAGTTTGTCATAGATATATAATGTTACAATGTCGGATGATTTCTTAATGGTCATCTGGTGTTTACATTACATGTAGGTACATGCTAACGTCAGGGAAACCTGTAATCTTGGTTGCTGATGTTTCTCCCATGGATGTATAATAAAACCTGGATACAGCGATCGAGGCGGAGCTCCGTTCATTCCTATCAAAGCTGCTCAGTGGCGCATGGAGCCAAAAAAGCTCAACTGCCGCCTCAAAAAAATCCCTGGATGAACGGCACTACTTCTGCCATTCTACCTGCACTGTGTGGCCTACAGAGCCGGCGCACGAGAGACTTCTGCCGACGGAGCTGCCTACATCCGGTTTAGCGCTCCGGCTAACTTGAATGGGGATTAAATAATTAATTCTTATGGCTCTTCTAGACTTTTGAAATGTTATCAAACCAAATGGATCAAACCTTGATAGTGAAACGAGACATTTCACAGGGGTTGTGATGCCGATGTGGGCCCAATGGCATCACGTGATGGCCGCCATATTTGTAATACCCCCGTTTGGCGGCGATGTCAAATTGGCTTCAGCGGTCTGCGTACTTCTGGGGGCCTGGCTCCTCCCCGATTTTGGATCCTCTTCCTGCTTAGTTTAGAAGCTTTTATTGGTTAATTTTCATGGTAGAAAGAAGTGCTGCTATACTCCGTTACAGTCGTTGCCCGGCTGCAATGATGATGCAGAGACGGCAAGAGCGCAGATGCAGAAGACCCGGAAACGCTGACCAATCAGAGTAGACTAGGCTTTTTTGGGAGGGGGCTTAAAGAGATGGAGTGTCTTATGCCCGGGCCAGACATCCTTACCTTACGTGTGCGTGTCGGCTGCCTCGCTGAACTACTGCAGTTCAGATGCGTGTGGTGTACAGGAACGCTAGAGAAAGTGTTGAGTTAAACATTAATATGACTAATTCTACAGATATTCTACAGATATAGATATTGAAACTGCAGTGAAAGGTGTAATATTTCTTGTATGGTGTCAATATGACTAAAAGATCATTTCACTGCAAATCTGCAATATTCAGGACGTCTAGATGAGCCGTAGATAAGCCGCAGCTGAGCCGCGCTGTGTGGCTGCTCTAACATGTTAACATGAGCGACAAAATAAAAAGCAACAGGTTCCGTGACACACGCGTGCTGCTCACGTGGGCTGTGTTCAAGGCGTTAGACAGAGGGTGAATATAGGGCAATATGAGAAAAATAATGTTTTTAAAGCATATAAAAATGTTCTAGTAGAAACCCAAAATACAAGTATGAACCTGAAAATGATCACGAGGTCCCCTTTAATTGTAAGAGACATTACAGTGAGGCACACAGTGATATATAGGAAATATAAATAATATGATTTGTGTCTTATGAGACACATTATTTATCCAATTACCACAATCAATAACCGGTGGTTGGCTTCTTTAAAGACGGAGTGTTTTCAGAGCTGAGAAACTGTCAGCCTCTAAGAGAAGCACTCATGACCTGGACTGACCAACACAGGAAAGAGGAGGTGTTGTGTATTGCTGTAGACAGTTGTTTGGCTCCACAGCACTCCTCTATTCATCACAAGTTCCACAAACATCCAGGATTTACACTAGACTTTTTTATTGGCGGCCAATATGGCAGAATTCCGGCCATAAAGAACATCTACTGGACATAATCAGTTTTTTGTTTTTTTGTAGAATAAGTGTTTTTATAGCACCTTTTGCAGAACAAAGTCAGGAAGTGCTTCACAAGAGTAACATTTTTAGAATTAAGAAACAAGCAATAAGCAACGAGCAACGACTTAAAAACACACAATTACAAACAAAGGACAAAAAGGCCAGTTTAAATAAGTGAGTTTTCACACGCACGGAGCACAGAGACAGGTGAAGTGAATACAAAGCATTCATTGTTTAATGTTTTTATGCTGCTGTACTTACTGTCAAACTGTAATAAATTAAACTGAAACTAAGAGTTGCCCATACCGGTTACAAACGGGCTTGAATGACTTAATCTCCCTCATGGTTCTAATCTGTCAAAATGACTTTTTGACAGATTTTTTTGTCATTGTTAAAAAAAAAACGGTCAATGATGGAAAATATTTGGTTAACAATTTAGTTTTCTAATTTATTTTCCGACAGAACTTTTGGCCGTTGACAATTTAATCTGCACGTGATACCAACAAAAAGCCGGCATATATCGGCTAACGTAAACCCTGATCCACACACAGATGTATTGTTGGGTTGTTGAAACTACATGTGCTTTAGGATTCAACCAAAACTCTGCATGTCACTAACTCAATATAATAGACCATCTGACATTGTAATGGCAGTACAATTGCACACATAGGGTGACCCAATAGCCGAGCAGCATACCACATGGGCGCAAATGGCCTGAGCAGCGAGTCCCCGGTTTGATTCCCGGCTGGCCGGACCGTTTGCTGCATGTCATTCCCCGACTCTCTTTCCCCACATCTCCCGTCTCTCTCCAATATCACTATCCAGTAAAGGCATACAATGCCCAAAAATATTCTCAAAAACAAAAACTGCACATAATTAGATTTGCTTTTCCATGTCAGCATAAAATGTTGTTAGTTGAAATAATGTGATAAAGATGGAATAATGTCTTAAGAACATATCTGTCTGCGTGCATCATGAGATTTTTCTTTTTGTTGGCTATCTGTCTGGTTAGTATCTGACAGGAACAATTGTAGGGACAATTGGATGAATGTCAGAGACCCTTGACAGAAATGCTGGTGTGTGTGCATGTGTGTGTGTGAGAGAGACAGCAGCTCAGGTGGCTTCGTAGCGCTCACAGGATAAAGGCATTATATAAATGCAGTCCATTTACCATGCGATGGAGCGCCCATAAAGCACACTCTTCTTTACAGCTGCTTCCAAGGGAAACGGTTTCAGGGCAGCAAGGCTTCGTTGAATCCATTTCTCTCTCCTCTTTGCTGTAAGCTCCAGCTCCCCTGTCCTTGTTGCCAGAAGGCCAGGTGGTATCCTTGATAAGATGAATCAAAATGATCCACGACAGTCTCTGGTGGCTCATAAATCTGTGTCGACCGTCCGTCTTCTTTCATCTGTAATAGTACTTTTATCCAGCCAGCCGGCATCCCACAAGCTCTGTTTGGCTATGACTCTCCAATCTTGACTTGACTGATAACACTTGGACATATTCGGAGAAGCTCAGACAGGAACCAAGTTTCTTCTGCCAAGACTGACTGGTTTACACCATGTTGCCAAAGCACCGCGATTGGCTGTGAAGCGCGGGGAAGCTCTGCCCACTTCCTTTCGGTGCCCATGTTAAATAGTTGTGCCGTTTACATGGTACGTGCCGTGCGTCACGGAGCTCCGTGAACGGCTCACGATTTGGAGCGATTGCTTCGGCGTCCGGTCTATTTTTCCTGCGTGCCGCGAGCGAATCTGGCAAGAAAATGATAATAATATTAATAATCTATTATGTAAAACACATTATACATGATGTAAATGATCTGATTGTGATAAATGATGAAATATGCATCCCTCCATTCCTGTCGCTCTCCCCGCTGTTCTCCTGGAGTTTACATACCTCTGATTTTTACCCCAACATGACGGCTTTTCATCCACTATATTTATTAGAAATAACCGAGTGTCACTAGTGTTTTAGATTGTGCTTTTACAATTATTAATATCCATATATTTGTCTGTTGTGTGTAAACAGAGAGGGATACAGACAAGCCTGTGTGCACACACACACACACACACACACATTATTATTATTATTATACATTAGAAAACAGCAGAGGGGCAGAATCACTTGTTGACCTGCTCGCCATGTCATCCCTGCCTCTGCAATGTTTTCTCTTCTTGAGCTCGTCAGTTTACTTCTTAAAAATCAGCATCATGTTGTCAAATTTAAAGATAAGGATTCAGTTGACAGATATCCAACACTGTGGAAAAAGTTGAAAGTTGTGAGATTTAAAAAGTGATGCTAATGGTGTAAAGGCAAAGTTGTATTAATGGTGGGAACTTTGTTTAGAATCGTGTGCAACAGTCGTACTTCATATTACACAGTCGATCAGAGGGAGAAACATGTTTGTGGGTTGAATACAAGAAAACTCTGGCAAGGTTTTATGGCACTTATGCAGAGGAATGAATGAAGTGTTGCCTCCAACTTGGTGTTTCTGTGTCTGCAGTTGGAGGGTCAGGTGGTGGCGCTGCTGGTGCAGAATATGGAGCGGCTGGATGAACAGGTGAAGGAGGAGGCTGATGGCATCTATAACACACTGGGTAAGGAGATGTACACCGAGGCCTTAAACTTACATTTTGAAAGATTTTTCTAATATTATTTTTAAATGTTTAACTGATAATATTAATCGGTCAAAATTCTACCATAACCAGTTCTGTCCACCTTTACTGAGATGCAGTAAAGGTGTTATGGATTGTATGCAGTATATTCCAACTAGTGCTGGCCGTTTTTTTTTGTGTTTTTTTTGCATGACTGGGCCATATTATAGCTTTATGGTGCCTTATTCTACTGTCAGGAGTACACAGAATATAAAAGCATGCTTTTCAATTATTAGTGTTACAAATTGTCACGTGCCACGGTGTTCTGCCCTGTTAAAAAGAGTAAGTTGTGGGTTATTAAGTTAAAAAATATGACTCAATACACTTACAGGTCACCCTGACCATAGCACTTTTCGCGGTGAACAATATCAAATAGTTTGCTTTCTATTGAAAAGTTACAGCAATTGTTTTAGCGGTGTATGGCGGTAAATGAAAAAAAATCATATCATAAGTCAAATTAAAATTAGTTTGTATCCACTTTGCACTCTGCGTTTTGGATGAGGAAATATTTTGTTCAGCATGTTTTGAACACACTTGGACAACCTGTTATAATATCATATTATTATATACACACATACACATTAGAAAAACACTAGTCCCGACACATTCTGACCAGCCGCTGTGAATATTCTTACATACATACATACATACATACATACATACATACATACATACATACATACATACATACATACACATTTGAAACCCGCTAGTTCCATGACATTCTGACCAGCCG
>JAOVVB010071902.1:0-13967 GCA_028570985.1 Heterobranchus longifilis
CACTGCTTCATTAAGTCCGTAAGCTTTCAGAGAACGTGCAGAAATACAGTATTTAAATTTAAATACCGTATCTGTATCTAAAGTTAAGCATAAATGAGCCATAACAGTAAACATTTAGTTATTTATGTCCCATGACACGTGCGTCATGCATTTACATATAGAAGTGAACTAATGTAACAAATGTACTGATTTTAACTCTTAACCCTTTTCCTAAATCTAAGCAAGTAGTTTTGTTGCCTAAACCTGACCACACTGTGACCTCTGTAGCTGCTAAATGCTCCACTATGTTCATCTGTAGCTGAAAACTCTATTTACTGTTTGGTGCTGGGCAGGTAGCAGATAGTCAATTTTTTAGAGCTTTTTCACTGCAATCAGCTGCCTGCTGCTGCTGGAGACGACACTGACAACACATACTGGCCTTTTCAGGAAAGAAAACTAACGCAAACTACAGAATTATTGAAGAAATCTTCAGTTGTAAACATCCATCACAGTTTACAGACCGACCTCCAGGTCCAACGTTGACATGTGGTAAGTAATGTAAGTAGTGCAGTTGTGCACACAAAGGTTTTCATTATAAAGTGGTTTAGATAAGATAGCAATTACTTGGGTGAGCAAGTTATGATAACTGAAATGATGGTCAAAACTATGAAAGCAAGATCCAAGTTGTTATTATTATTTAATTGAAGCAATCCTCTTCAGTATAAAGGATAGAAATGATAAAGGAAATATACTGTATAGGGTATCATATGGGGAAAAAAATGAATTATCTCATCATCTTTATGACCCCAGAATATTGGAATATCACACACCGACAGCAACTCTGAGATATTGATGTAATTAGTTCCCCTGTGCTGGGCACTTTGATCTCACATCCAATTGCAACACACACACTTTTTCTTTTAAATAAAAACATCAACAGTCATGGCCTTCAAGTTTCTCCAGCACTGTAGGCAGCACCCCAGGACAGACAAGGAAAGAGAGAAACATCTTCCCCTCAGGAAACAGGATGTCCCGACTCACACTAGCGCCTTCAGCAGACTAAGACCCTCAAACAAAATAAAGTTTTGCCAAAACACAATATGGAGCAATCGGAAGCTCGGGGGCCACCCAAAGCTGTTTCAATCTTTTGATCATCCCTTCATCTACATCCTGATATCTTCTCAGAAGCATGCAGGGCTGGGTCCAAGTCAAACAGGCTTTCTGCAAATTCATTCATAAGATGAAGAGGGATTGGGCTTAAAAAAAAGTAAATTTTAAACATCCTGCAATCAGTCTGGATTGCTGTGGAGTGATCGGACTTGGCCTGTACCTCATTCTTGCTAGTTTCAATCTTTCTTTATGTACTAATGAGACATAAGTGGAATAAGTGGAATCTATCTCTGTATTTGTGGTACAGAATGTATATTAAAGTTTGGTTTAACCTGTGTTGAAAACATTTTGCATTAAATCCAGGAATCTAAAGCAATCTTGCATGGTTCCCGACATAGTTTGCATCATCATATAAAGTTTAGCTTGTGATTCAGACTTAATCAGAAATAGTAAGTAACTGTAGGCAAATTATTTGAGTTATTAATAGTTTCTTTGGACCCTCCCCTTGACTGCAATACCCTCTCCCCCAAATCTCGATTCTTGAGCCGCTAAATACATTTTTTTTTTTTTTTTTGTAGAGCCGCCATGAGTGAACCCGGGAGCACAGGCTGGATACTGTATCGGTGGCTGCTGATGGACCAAGCAGTAACCTCTGGGACTGAAAAGTGCCAACGTGGAAGTGTCAAAAACTGCAGTTCCTTGAACGGCCACTTGAGGTTGGCTCCATTATCGAATCAATCCCTATAGAGCCCCATGTTAAAATGCCCAACTTTACAGCAGAAATAAACATGTTTACAGTCTGGTACAATAAATGGTTTTGGTCTCTATATATCCCCATTCATGACACCTGTATGAAGAGAGGGGGCGCCGCAACCAGGCTTCATTGGGCCCGCCTCAGCTCTGCCTCTTTGCCCATTTTTTGATTAACCGGGAGTTAGACGGAGTCCGGCACTGCCAAGATGGTGACGTCCGGAGCCACCCACACGGAGCTTCCCTTTGGCTAGTGTTGTTTATTGGTTGCTACTCAGGATTTTGAGTACCTTATTTTTTGGCGTTATCTTAAATAAAGGATTTGATATCAAACATATAAATTTAAAGGTGGATGAAGTAAAGCAGTGATTCACTTATACCCAGCAGCATCATGAGGAGCAGTCAGAGCAGGCCCAGGATCCAGACCAGGTCCCCCTGGCCTCCAAGGCCATATGATCCCCCTGCCCACGGAGAAATAAGATCGGGCCCTTCATTTCCTCTCTGCTCGGCACTCTGTGGTGCAGATGCCTGGTTCCTTTCGCCCGTGTGGAGATCTGAATGTGGCTCACAGCAAAGCAGATCCTAATCCACAGCGGCGGGGACCTCTCCCTGTCTGTTGTCTTTGCAGATTTGCCCCTTGCTCTGTTTTCAGTGTCAGGAGGGGAAACGTTTTCCATTACCGGGGAAAGAACATGAATGGTAGCTTTGTTGGTTGATCTTCATGTTGGGTCTTTGAGCCACTTCTACTCCACAGCATACCACCAAAACTCACTACCACTATAACTATCTCTCTCTTACCACTCTGTCTTCATTTGTTCTCTCGAGACTAGAATTTAGATCTATTTCTCTTTCTATCCACCCATCTCTCTCTGCCCGTCTCTTTCTTTTTTTTTTATCACAGGAAGTAAGAAGTACAGGGCAGGACTGGTGGAGCTTTGATCCAGATGGAGCTGTCTGAGAGTAAGACCCAAGAGTCGGAGCTCAACAAAGGATGCTCAGTGCTGCAGGCCTGACCAACTTTACTTGATGAAGAAAAGCAAAGAGTATGTTTTCATCTCCCATATGTCAACTTCAGAACATTCTTTAGCAGAAAAAACTCCCATTTAATTTAAACTTAAATGCAGAGTATATACACAATCTCAGAAATTATCCCCCAACCCCTCAGTAGCCAAAACCTTTTCCACATGTATTGCTTAAATGTGCTTTGGCAAATTTTAGCCACTTTGGTCCAGACTGAAATATCTCAACTATTTGGTGGATTACCAAGAACTTTTGTACACATATTCATGTTCCGCAGATGATGAATCCTAATGATAGCCTAATGCTTGAAACACGCAGGTCGCCTGAGCAGTGTGTGTCGGCTGCCTTGCCGATACTCCTGATCTCGGATGCGTGTTGTGTTCAGACGTACAGTACATAGCAACACTGTCAGCCTTATCTTTCTATATTGAGTTTGCCTTTCATAATGGCCATCAACAATAATGTTTAATTTAATTTAATTATTAATGTAATTTATATTTTTTTAGATGGAAAAGGTTAGGATTCTGTCCACAGACACACTAGAGGCTTTTTAATTTGAAAAAGAAACCGAAAGTGTTCTAGATGACTCATTCTACAGATATTCCACAGATACAGACATTTACACTGCAGTGAAAGGTGTAATATTGATGGTATGATGTCTGACTCATACCAGTGTGACTGTTAAAAGAGCATTTTCTCGTGCACGTCTCACGGAAAAAACAGTGAGACTCGGGATGACTGCTGCTCAGGCTCTAAACTGTTAACACGGGCGCCGAAATTAAAAGCAACAGGTTCAGCGACACATCATGTTGGATGTGTGTTTGAGGCGTGACTCTTCCTATAGCACCGCCATGAAGTTGGCATGTGGGTTTGAGTGAAATGCCTAAAAAGCAGATGGATGGATTGTTATGAAATCTGAACTTATTTCGCAACAAGTTAAGCAGGCCTACAGATAATTCAATTCCCCTAAAAAAAAGTATATTTGAGGTCATAGCTTGAACTTATTCTAAAAAAGAAAAAGAAAAACAAAGATTACAAGGAGCCATTGCTCTGATGCAATAGGACAAAAGAAAGAAACAGCTGTTTGACAAATCATTCAGCACCTGCTACACCTAAGTGGCTTTGTAACGACATCAGTGGTCAGAGAGGTCACTAAGGCCGACCTCTGTTTGTGGGAGGGCCGGCGGTATCCAGGGATATTGCTTGGAGAAGCCTGACGGATGCAGAGCGAGGTTAGCGGGAGACAAACAGAGCCGAGGGTCAGTTTGTTTGGGATTCTTGAGAGGAGATAGCAGTTCACAAAGCCTTTCTAATGGGAACCAGCTGACCGCTAATAACGCTATAGCCAGGCTGGGGCTATTTGCTTTTGTTGTGGACCTTTAGTGGGGGGGCTTCTGTTTATTGTGCTTTATTCTCCCAAGCCCGTCAAAAGGAGGCAAGAGAAATGTATACAGGGCTGAGTTTACTTTGAGTCCACTGGACTTTATCGAGCTACCAATGAGTTTTCCCAGAGTTAGAGATTTGCTGATAAACCATAAAATGAGAGCAGACAAATCCTCTTGATTTGCTGACCTTGTTCTACACTTTGAGTTTTGATTTTCTTTGGATGATGTATTTTAAGAAGTACTTTTACAGCATATTGAATGTGTTAGTGCAGTAACTTTTGCATAATATTTGGTCAGTTGGTTATGAAGCCTCTATATGAAAAGACGAGAGCTTGGTGACTAGACCAACCCCTTCTCACTCCCAACTCGTCCAATACCGACGCTTGGTCAGGGGCCCTTAGCGTCTGATACAGACGCATCGTCTGTATGAGACACACCGGGCTTTCAACTAACTCCAATGTAAGCCCATCCGCATCATTATGAGATGCTCAGAGCAACTGATGTAGTATAAAGAGTGAGAAAGTCCATGTATGGAGGAGATCAGGGTGGACGGATGGGTCAAACATACACGTGAAACCAAAAGTCAACATCATTTTAACCAAAACCATGATGATCTTTTCCTAATGCCTAAACCTAGCCAATTGTAAACCAAAAAACAAAGTAAACCTATGCTGGAAGTTTGTTTTGAAAAGACACTATGCGTGTAATGAGCGGAAACTGACACGCCATCCCTGACACGTCCAAAACTGACGATAGAAAGGTAGCACCAAAGTTAGACGCATATAGGGCCACTGACCAAGCGTTGGTATTTGACGAGTTGGAAGTGTGAATGTGTTGACTAGACATGTGAGGGATGCATTTAACATAAATCAATGCCTCTCTAAAGTGGTTTCAATAAAAACTGAGCATTATAACCTTCATGATGGCTTTATTGCAGGACTATTGTATTAGACTGTATTAGTTTTAGCTAGGTGTACAGTACTAATAAACTGGCAGCTGAGTGTACTTTGCCCATGTTTTTGGTAAGATGTGACAGTCAATCAAGAATGGCATTGTAAGAATATAATGTACTGTAGATGCCCATATTAGCATTGTTAATACATGTAAAAAGATGATATGATGACCAACTGGCAGACCAACTAACATTTAGAGCCATGCTGCTAGCGTGGATAATAAAAAGAAATACTGTGAAAGTACTTATGGTAGTCCTAAATGCTGTTTGCATCACAAGAAATATGAAAATGGTATTTGTGGACTGGTTGATATTGTAATATTGAGAATATGAATACATTCACTCCCTGTATGCTGTGTCAACCCTCTCTGAATTATGGGATATGTCTGGTTTAAGAACTTTTCTGCTGCTCATCCAGAATCAACACAGAGATTGTGCTCAGTTTATGCGGAGAGGCAACAGATAAAAGGAGAATTTGTTTCCTCTCTCAAGCTCCATGTCTTTTATTTTTTGGTCTAAAGAGAGAGAGAGAGAAAGAGTGTTTTGTTTTGTCTGAGCTTCTGCTGCGCTGTAGAGCATGTCGGTATTCCTTTCAGAAGACGCTTGATTATTTTTTGGAAGCGATCCAAGATGTTGTAGGTGTTGAACTGGAATGGGTGAAGGATTTCTCTAAATGAAAAAATAAAAACATATGTTGAAAAGCTTCTAATCACTGTGCAGACCGCATCACGCAAACAGACTAAATTAGTCCCAACATTGGTGACAAAAGCTAGTTTCGTGATGTACAAATAGATGTCAGGATCAGGAAACACCCATATTGAGATTAAAGCCTTGCTGTTCAGAGATCTGTTGCATGTGAGAAGAGGAGCTGTTTTTTCCTCCACATTCAGCTGTTTGCCTACATAGACATTTCCGTCTGCTGATTAAACCTGCACTCAGTAATTTAGTAGTTTAATTACTCCCACACCCTGAAGAAATGTCTCATGCAATGAGCTTTTTAGAAGGCCTTTATCATCAAGGGCGGACATCATTATATTTCACCAATTTCTGTAGCACACTGTGTGGAAAAACATCCGGTTTGACTTTTGTATTATGAAAAGCAAGAATATTCTGTATAACTTGCCAGTTTGCCATCTAAATAAAAAAAATGCTGAAAACTTGAAAAGGAAGGTTCTCTGGATCAAAGCATATGTGCATATACTTTTTCTATACAATATCAACTCTATATGTTCATTACTGTCCATGTTATATACCTGCAACACATTGCCATCACTTTCCCATGTATTGCCATAAGGGCATTACTTTGCCAGCTGAGCAAATGTTAGCGGCAGCTCGGCTCGTAGCCCCTCCGCCGACAAGTCCAACAGCATTGGAGAAAAACTGATTTTTAACTTTATTCAGTCAGGTTTAAACCACTGGGCCTGTTTTTTTTGGTAAAGAGGGGACCTCTGCAGATAATTCGGCTCCTGGCAAAAACCTCCTGAACGATGAACATTGAAGGAATCCTAACCGGGAGAAAATGACTGCAATGACGGCATTGCTCTGTGTCCCCTAGCAGCAGAAAATTACATACTATGTGTTTAATCAAGAGACAGCATGACAAGAAGAGCAAAAAAAACAAACTACAAAGTGTTCAGATAACTGGAAGGCAAATAGACACGAAGAAAACATGATCTTGCTTCTTAATCTGCATTAAAGTTAATTACTCGCCGACTGCCAGGAAAGTCGATCTTACCCATGCCACTCTCAAACAATCATTCGTCTCCAATCAGACAATAGTTCAGAAGGAAATAGGTAAACTGAATGGTTCCTGGCACTGACTTATAATTGAATTTCTCATAAATCTTTCTGTGCTTCAAAGCGCAGCCAATCTGGGGTCATTCTTTGCCAGACTGATAATTAAACTGACGAGCCAAGAACCGGATTAAAAACAACAACTGAAAACAAGGTTTGGAATTAGGCAATGTGTGCAGAGATTTGTGGATGAATGTTGTATTGTTATACACACAGAGTCACTCACCACAGTATACTGCACAAGCAGGGATCGCTGCTTCTCCATTTCCTTTGGGAGCCTTTCAAAGCCACTCTCAGTGCTGGAAAATAAAAACAGTCATTGCTTCACATACAGTTCTTTGGGCTGATTGATGTTGCAGTTATTATACATGGAACCCCGTGAGAAACATAGACCCTTACTATTTATTACACCTGAGCTCTGAGCTGTAACCCTCCCTCTGTCATCCATATAACACCTAAGGAAATGTTGTGCACTAACTGGCTTCTCTTTCATTTCACTGTAAGTCATTCCTGGAAAAGTTGGCATTTCAGATAGCCCTGGAAACTGGTAATTCAGCTAATTCTACTGCGTCAGCCCCTTGGATAAATCAGGACCTTGTCTTGCCCAGTATTGACACAGGCCTGTTCTCCGCTGCTTGAAAAGCTTTCACTGTCTGTACGAGGCGAACACTTCACAATCCAGACTTTTACCTACCTGAGCACTGCGTAGTTCCACCTCGGCGACCAAAGGATCCCACAGGCAGGACGTATAGAGGGCTCTCTGTAGAGAAAAATGTGCACAAGGTTGAAAAGTTGTTTTCATAACCAAGGATTTATATGAATCATTGGACATAAGACATAGGAAGGTCTATAAGCTGAGTGTGAAGATTAAACATTCCAAAAACGCAAGTCAGAATTTCACTGTGAATTTAGCCTGTTCATCAAAGGGATAGTTCTGATTTTTTTTTTAAGTGGGGTTGTATGAGGTACTTATCCATAGTCAGTGTGTTACCTACAGTAGATGCGGTCGGCACGCCCACAGTTTGGAGAAGCAGACAGGAGTCCCGACACGGAAGCTAAGAAAAGTACTGCTGTGGACCGGGCCATGCAGCAAAATGTATTTTAGCCACTATATTTAGAATATTTTCACCGCTTTACCTTGCCATTAGAGAGCCCTTTTCTTTTACTCTACATTTTCTCAAATGTAGAACATCTGTCCCATTCAGTCTCCCTCTGCAAAAGTTCTTCTGTATTTGTTTATTCCATAAACACTGAAAGTCTGACCCAAACAGCTTATCTGCAGCGTAATAGTGTGTGGCACAGATGCGCTTATGCGTAGGAATACGGAAGTTCAGATGAAAAAATGTAGTGCCAAAGGAAAGGGCTGTCTGGCTGCAAGATAAAGTGGTGAAAATATTCTAAATGTCGCATACAAAATGGTGATGGACCCCCGTTCACAGCAGTACATTACTTAGCTTCAGTGTCTGGACTCCTGTCTGCTTCTCCAAATTGGGGGCGTGTCGACCACCATCTACTGTACGTTATACACCGACTATGGATTAGTATCACTCACTTCACTTCAAAAGATCCGAACTATCTCTTTCTAAAAGATCAAAGCTCGGATGTGATACCTGATTGCCTGACCTCGCAGTTACAATCACACAAACAGAGCTTCTTGATCAGTCCTTCTATTCTTAGTCATTTCAAGCTGTGCTCCCTTTAAATGTGTCATTATGAAAGCCAACAATCTAGACAGAGACCCAGAGAGCCAAAGTCTAATTGGTATAACAACCCTCTGCCAGTCTGAGACTCAGAGAAATAATGCTGTTTTATTCTGAGCGGACCACACAACTAACTGATGTATAACTAACTGACGAGCTGCATATTGCACACTTTGTTGAAGTGTTTAAATGCTGCACAGTGGTTACTTATAGGCACAACTGTATCTGTAATCTGTGTAAAATTCCTGTGCAGACCGTTTCACCACACCTCAAATAAGTAAAGTATAAATATTGAGATAGAGAGAGTCGCTCTGTGGGAAGTCATGGATATGAACATAACAATACTTTAACAATCTTAAGTGCAACAAAACAAGAGTATGAGACAGAATAGAAATAGAATAATAAAATAGAACAAGTGGGTAGTGATAATTTTTAATTTAATTCCTGTCCCGAACTGTGATTGTCCAATGATAGCTTAGCAACCGTAACTAGGCACAGCAGGCCTGTCAAACTTTGGATTTCTCCACATGCATGGGGCTCTAGTTAGAGCATGGATGATTTGTTTTAGCAAAACCAAACACACTAGCAAAATTGTGAATGGATAAAATGGTGTGTTAATCTGCTCCAACATAAGCTACAAATGTTAGCATGTCCAGCTAACCCTGCACTTCTTCTCCCTACAGAGATGGGCAGAGATCATTTTTTTCACACATACACCAAAATCTGTAACGACATCCCATATAGCATCAGAGCAATAACTTCTATTACACATTTCAAACATGCATATAAACAGAAATTGATAGAAGAATATACCTGTAACCCATATGTCCACTCATCTGTAATGTCTGTATAGCTGTTCATGTTTTATTGTTGTCTTTCTCTGTTTTATTTTAGTGTAACATGTTTCAGTTTTTTTTTTATGTGCTCCGCTATCTATTTTGCGAGGGCACCATCACTGCATCCAGGACTTAGTGCCGCTCAAGACGAGTGTGATTGTTTTGTCCCCTGTAGCAGAAATGATGACTGGTGCAGCCAGAGCTATCTCCACAGTGCTGTGTTGTTTTGTGGATATAGGTAACATTAAAAAAAAGCCCTGCTGTAAGTAACAGTAAATCATAATTAAAAATAATTGTCTTACTTGTCCAAGTATGTAAATACAGCATCCAAACGGTTATGTTAAACTAAATAACTGATCTTACAGGGCTTAGCAAATGACCAGTTGGTTAATTTCCGGACACAAAATACAGATTTAGCATGCTGCTGTACATATTGCTACTCAGCAAAAGCAGTCTTTCTGTTTCCATTGGCCTATGCTTTGACAGAATTGTACTGCCTGTTAATTCAAATGTCAGATAAAATAAAAACAGTATAATGGTCTTGCAAATGGAGTTCATCTCATTAAAAAATGTTGTACATTTATGCAAGAGACAGCAGTATTATGACTGCAGCCAAGGATGGTTTATTTCTCTATACTGAGGCTCTCATCAAACATTTGCTGTACTGAACTCATCTGTGTGGAGCAAACAGAGCATCTAGGGCAAGCCACAATTCATCTGTCAGAGTTTGTGCAGCGTCAGAAAATACCTCCGCTCCAGAGCTGAATTTACCTGTGGAAACATCATAAACAGAGAGACTTTTTAAATCCAAAAATTCTGGCCCACTAAAAGAAAATAGAGCTGCCAGAGAGGGAATTTGACTTTCTACTCCCACAATAAACCTGCAGTTGGATTAAGTTACCAGAGTGGGGGGTAGAATCATCACAACTGGCACCCTAACAAACTTAAACAGCGTCTTTACTTTCCCTCACTGTTTGGAACCAAAACATGGGGAGGATATGTATGTCATCCCTCCGCTCAAACACTCCCACCCTGCCCCCTCCTCCCTCAGAGGACACAAGAAAATGACTAAAGTGAAACCAAATAGCACTGACATGCCCTCTTCTAGACAACTATTGCATATTTATATTAGAAAAGCATCTGGAAAATGTCTGGAAAAACCTCAAATGTCCACATCTGAAGTGGACATAATCATACTTATCCATTAACACCAGATATCAGACAGTTAATTAGTCTGCTAATCAGCCACTCATATGGCCACCCAGCACATCAGTTGGGCAGCTACTGAAAAAGTAAACCAGTTATTTGTTCCACGCGAAGGCTTCACTGACCGTTTAGTCAATAGACAGACAGTGAAGTGAGCATAAAGACCAACACATCCAGGAAGCAGTGCCCATTTTGGGCACATCTCCATCGATGACTGGAGATCTTGAGTGAAAAATGATCTGTTTTCTCCCAATGCAGCAAAGTGCTTTATCCATATTCCTATGCTAGTTTTTAGAAGAAGTTAACAACATAGTGGGAGAACAGCTGCACATACTTGCTAAATATTCAACAATTTTATGAATCAGACATCACCAACAATCTAACAAGACCAGTCCATCTAAACCATGAGCTAAACAATGCAAAAGGTAAATAACTAGTTTTTCCAAAAGTCAGCCAACACTGCATTATTGGTTATTTTTGTGTGTCTAATCCATAGACTGTATAAAATATGGACGTAGTCTCTTTAACATCATCCATAGGTTTCTGAAGAGCCACTGTGGAGCTCAGTGTGGGTGGCAGTGTCCGACTCCTCCTAACTGAGTAATCCTAAAAGGTGGAGTGTGGACAGAGCTGAGGGCCGAATGAAGCCTACAATCTATGCTCGCCACCTGTGATGACACCTTCCTGTCACTCAAAGAGGCCACGCCCTTAATTATGCATACTTTTAAGCCAATTTAAACAGGTGAGTTGTATAAAAATATAATATATTTATTTAAATTAGCTAAGACCAAAACCGTTTTTTGTACCACACTTTAAACATGTTTATTTCTGCTGTAAAGTTGGTCATTTTAACATGGGGGTCTATGGGGATTGACTATTTAGGATCCAGCCTCAAGTGGACATTTGAGGATCTGCAGCTTTTAGCTTCATTTTCAGCCCCGGAGGTTGTCGCTTGAGATACTTTACCTTGCCTAATCACAGATTGGCTTATGCAGCACCGTCTTTTGAGTATATTTGGTAATAAAATTTTCAAGTAACATAGTTTAATGTAAATAAAACAGCAATGATAAAACAACTCCATATCTGGTGTGGTTAATTTTCTCGGATCACTGGCTTTCTGACATCTTAAATAATTTCTGGCTTTTGATTCTTGACTCCAGTGTCAAAGCTCGACCCGCTTCCTCTAATCACAATGCTCTTCTCTCTGATGTCTTCGGCCTGTTTTCATGCGAGTTACTGGAAAATATCTGACTCACCACAGGTGAACAGAGCAGCCATTCAACTCATGTCTGAAGGTATTTACTGGACCTCTGCCACTGGCCGATTAGAGCACGCTGGTCTACCAAACTAATCCACTGAGGGGGGTCCATGCTGGAGCTTTGAAACATACTGTACCTGCAGTAAGGTGCTTAACAGATGTGATTGGATTGCTACATTTTAAGGTGCAATGATGGGGAATGGCATAGAGTGACAGTTACATTAACATTTTGCTGCATACAAATTTTAAATAAAGTGAACAAATGTGGCGGTACAACGGTAGATGATTATGCCATGACAATAATCCACCACTGCATTATTCCCTTTCTTGACACTTCTTTGACCACAGCTTCACTTTCAGACAATAACACTGTCCATCAGAAACATTGCCTGCGTTAATCAAAGGAAAAACAAGGAACTAAAAACAGCAGATCTCTCAATCAAGTCTTAAACCCTCCTTTGTGTGACTAAGACCATTATGCTGGAATAAGCCCATTAAAAACAGATGATAATGCCAGCACTGCCATTATAGATACCTCCGAGTTGTTTGGCAAGAATGTTTAATTCCTGATTCATTTTGTTTAATGGTGCACTATAATCTGCTTAGAGGATTGCTGCTCTTTTGCTGAAAAGGTCGACATGCATTTCTTCCACAAGGGGGCCTTTTAATCTGAGGCTTTGCAATGTCACACTATTCTGTACACTGAATATTTGTCGTGTTTATGAATGCATGTTCCCTGATTGAACGCGCGCGCGCACACGCACACACGCACACGCACAAACACACACACACACACTCTCTCTCTTTAGGAGGCTATGAATTGCACTCTCACATATACACACTTCATCCCAATCACAATCATCCCTATACAGTATTCCAAAATATAACTCTGTTTCACTATTTCCAGCCTTCACACACACCTCTCTGTGTAAAAGATTCATATTCATACACGCCGTGAATAACTCCAACCACAAGACAAATATTCAGAGACGTGTTTGGTTTTCTTTTTATCTATTTAAGAGTTATCACCACCATATGTCTAGCATATTAACTCCATCCTGTCCAGAACACTGTTCTTTTGTCCGCCCCATGCAGGTAGCGCTCTCCCTTGGCCCAGTGACCTGCTTCCTGCTTTCTCAAGCAGCCTGGTCATGGCCTAAAGTGCTTCTCCCCTCCGCTGGAGGTGGACTGGATTACAGATACCTGCAGAGCTCTATTTTAAGGTGGCTCTCAACCCTTTCTGGTGGCAGGAGTACACAGACTTTGTTAGCAATGTGGACTAAATCAGTAAGTAAAGAGAGACCGAGAAACTCACATTACCATAGGGTGGAAGGAAGTGAATGAGAAAGTGATATATTTCGTTTATGACCACAAGGGAACAATGTTTTTACAAGTGGGACCCTGTTTTGTTTGTATTGTTCATGAGTGGGAGCAAAGTGAGAGACATACCTGCTGCCAGATTTCACACTAATCCGTTGATTGACAGTTGGTGGCGGAAACGTGCAAAGAAACACAGAAATGCATCAACAAAGATGAGGAAGATGTAGACTGCTAGCTAGCAGACATGCATGTACAAGGACCCAAGGAACAGCACTGGGCTTTGAAGCCAATTTGACGTAGTGGCCCAACCGTGTCATTACAACTTCCGGGTAGAATTTAAAAAAAAAATTTTTTTTAGGTGAATCAACTTCCCACTACGAACACTTAAATACGTCTTATTTAAATCATTATGTCCTAAAAGTTGTAAAATTCACTAATAGCCAAATCCAGAGTTATTTTCCTTCCTCCGTTCATGTGAATGAGCCCAAACCGAGCGGCTAGGAGGCGGGGTTAAAGGGAATGCTAGTGCGCTTGCTCTGTGGACCCCACAGATGCGGAAGATCCAGGTAATTTCAGAATCAGAATCAGAATCAGAATAGGATTTATTGCCAAGTAGTTACAAGGAATTTGTCTTGGTGATACGGTGCATAACAAGAA
>JAOVVB010071912.1:0-13966 GCA_028570985.1 Heterobranchus longifilis
ATGCACAAATTATTAGTGAATGTAATACAGATATCAGGATTATTGGTGAGAATCCAAATGCAGTATAAAGATGATTCGTAAAAATAGAAAATTAGTACAGACATCATTCTCTTTTTCAGACTTTAGAGCGGGAAATAATAGTGAAAGGAGGAGAAAAACATAATAATAATAATAATAATAATAATAATAATAATAATAATAATAAGAAGAATAATAAAATAGAGAAAAAAACTTGGACTGTACAAGTACTGTAACGTTAGAGACATGATTCTGGGCTTCTGTGGGATCGCTGCCGGTCACACGGGGGAACGGCCAAAGTCACGGAGTGGGAAGACGTGAATACGCATTACCGTGGTTACCAAAATAAACACGGCCCATACAGATCAACAATACGATCGCTTCCTGAACATATGTTCATCAGCAGATGGATTTATTAGTAGTTTAGCGTTTTGAAAACCTGCTAAAATCGCATATCTTTCATCATAAAATCCTGTGGATTTGGAAACAAACCAACCAGAGAACGTTTAGAAGCAGAGACTCCCGTTTTCAACCGCACCAGAGGTCGTTTGTTTGGTCCGCACCAGAGGTCGTTTGTTTGGTCCGCACCAGAGGTCGTTTGTTTGGTCCGCAACAGAGGTCGAGTTAGCTTTCACAGCACCTCAAATGTACGTTCATTTAAAACCAAACAGCTCAGATGTGAAAGTGACCTGAATGAAAATAACGATTGGTCTGAGCGTCAAAGGTGAGGAGTGTTTGTGACTGAGGAACATTAATTCCTGCAGTTATTTATATATTCATTGATTTTACAGATTCATAACCTGTCACCACAACAAAACACATTAAGGCACAACTGAGTGTGTGTGTGTGTGTGCGTGTGTGTGTGTGTGTGTGTGTGTGTGTGTGTGTGTAGGGGTGGACTTGATTATTGTGTTACACATTTCGAATTGGCAGGACTCTTGATCATACTTGAGCTGCAGAGTAAATGCTTGCCAGGAGAAATACTTAAACCCCGCATGGGACCTCTTTTAACAAAGCTCTTCTCTTGTTCCCTTTCTTTCTGGTTGTACTCTGCTTCAGAGGAATGGAACGGGCTCCCAGGGTGGCAGTCTTGCAGAAATGCTCTTGAGGCACTTGCTTCAATCACTATTATTATTTTCTGCACACTTCCTGGAATTACCCCTTGTATATAGTGTTGGTAGAACTTTAGGTTAGGTTGGTGTGCGGGCACCATAAACCATGCAAACAAATCATCACTTCTCATTTCTATGCCTGGGTATTTAACCTCAATACTTTTTAGAATTGACTGATATGTGTTGGTAAATTACTATAATCTGATTTATCCCAAACTTTTTCAAACCACACCACAGTCATTTTCTTGTCATGACATACCCCCTGCCCACTGCAGCCACACGGCACGCATTAATGGGCAACATTGGCTAAAATAAACACAGAAGTTGTCTATGTGAATTTGTTTTAATGAGCTTACAAAACATGGTGCTTGTGAACAACAGGTGGTGTAACCCCTGGTACATTACCGTCCAAATGATCTGCTGAGGTAGGGCTGCACAATACATACTGTTTTAATAGTCAGCGCAATATCACATCACGAAAGACACTCAGGGATTTTTTGAGTTAGTTGAGTATCACTGTTCTTTAAAATGTAACTATCATTATTTTTTTAAATGCTGCCTTTTGTGTTCAGTTCAATTTGTTCAATACAATGTCTGAAATATATATATATATATATATATATATATATCGCAAGTAATATCATTATCACAATCTTCAACAACGTTATTGCATATTTTGCTGAGGGAGTTTACATGCTCCATTTTTTTGTTATTTTTTATGTTTTTATATGTTACATATAACACCCCCAACTGTGGCAGATATTTTTGGTCTCGGCTGACATTACTGTCTTTAAGAGGCCGGTATGCTAGCTTGTGGAGAAGTGGGTTAAATAATGCTCCAAAGTTAGGCTACATTTTGGTGGCATGGTCATTTTCAAATGGGTCCTGTGACCTCTGACCTCAAGATATCTGAATGAAAATGGGTTCTATGGGTACCCGTGAGTCTCCCCTTTACAGACATGACCACTTTATGATAATCCCATGCAGTTTGGGGCGAATCCCATGCTGTTTTAAAATGTGTTATTTTGGTCCCTATATACTACTTAAAACGCGGCCCACTATGACCTCTTAAAGACAGTAGACTAATGTCAGCCACGATCAGCAGTGCTCCTGTGGGTCCCCCATAATTGCATGTGGCCCCAGCCTGGCCCTCCCATTTGAAATGGTCTAGAACCACCACTGTCTGAGCAGGGCTGCACGATCCTGGTCAAAATGAGAATCACAATTTATTCCACTCACAATCAAATCACAATTTTCTCCCACAATTCTTAGGGACACCAATTTTTAAATAAAACAATGTTTAGTCCATATTGTCTTCACGCAGTACAAACAATATGATCATCAATATGACAACCGGTCCATCGTGGACAGGGATTTTCCACAGTAACATGAGATTGTGATGTTTCAGGTGTTTGTGTTAATAGGTGGTGTTATTTTTGCTTGCAAAACACAACTGTTCTTTCTTTTTTTTTGCAGTGTAAGCACAGCCTTTTTGGGGGTGGATTAATTCATTTGTTCTTCCTTTCGGCGACACAGATACATTTTTGTTGTTTCTAAAAAGCTTGTTCTTTCACCGCAGCAATTAGGTGTTATTGATGCAACGGGTCTCCCCTCTAATATAAACCCAGCAGTGTCGTTATCAGATAAAAATAAGATCACATACAGACCAGAATCAAGATCCCCATCTTATTTCAATAAATCATGCAGTAATGATTCAGAAGGTCTTCAGTGTTTTCCTGAAAGTTTGTGGTGCACGTATTTAGTGGGGGTTTGGTACATTTTCCAATTAAAATGATGTAATTTAACATCATTTTGGTCCATTATTATTATTATTATTATTATTATTATTATGAGCACTGGTATGCAACTCCCCAAAGCAAATATGGCCGAATCGTTGTCCTTCAGAAATGAGATTGTGTCCATGCCTGAATCTTTTAACGATTAATGATGCAGCCGTGTGTCTGAGACATTAGACATCACACATGCTCTCTGTTGATAATACAGCCGTGCTAATAACTCTTTATTTTTGTACATTCAGCGAATGAAAGAGAAGCTGGTAATCATATTTTTATAGACATGATATCTGTTTAATGACCTCTTAACAAGAAAAGTTACACTGCAAACATCCATGTGTAGCAGCAGTTCTGTTCAATGTAATTACATTAGATAAGATCTGTGTACATGACAGCTACTGGCTTTGTTTCATTTAGAAAGATTGCATCATGTTGCAGCTGTGTGTTGTCTATACACTATATGTGTCTCAAACATTACAAACAATACAATGGCACAGCCATCTGTTTGTCAGGAGAGCGTGTACATCATAGTGTGGCTTTGCACTATAATCAGCATCATTCTATCTCAAGCAATTACAGTAAAAGACACG
This sequence comes from Heterobranchus longifilis, assembly GCA_028570985.1. NCBI lineage: Eukaryota > Metazoa > Chordata > Actinopteri > Siluriformes > Clariidae > Heterobranchus > Heterobranchus longifilis. Next base: position 3,514 of record JAOVVB010071912.1, read on the forward strand.
AGCTCTCTCCAGAAGCACTTCTGCTTAAGTGATCAAAGAAGCAACGTCTTTGCTTTTCATTTTATTACTCAGAATGCCAGCAATATGTCAGCCGTCCGTCTTTCTGTTACCTGCGCTTGTTTTCTCAGTAAGTCGCGACAGAGATAAGTAATAACCCGTCTCTCCCCCGCCGTCTCACCTCAGTTGCTCCAAACTGTCCGCCGTCGTTCCCTTTGTTTGCCCGGGCCACTTTTCTTTCTTTCCTTCACTTTGTCCAAGGACACCCCTGCTGCGCGCCACCGTTCTCTCCCAGTTACCTCTGCGCTGACAGATGGCATTAGATGACTGAGTTTTCCCACCCTCATGAAATGTGCATTACTCTTCATTTCCAGCCGCCTGTGACACACCGGTTGCAGACGCTGCTAAATGATTCAACACAATCAAACAAAATAATACCACGCTCCTCCTTTTCAGCTTCTTCTTTGTAAACTGTGACTTTTTCCACAATTCATCATAGATCAAAGCAATTTATGTTTTTGTTTTTTTTGTTTTGTTTGGATTGGTGTCAGGGAACCTGCACTTTCCAACAACTTCTCAAAGTCCTCAAGGTTTGGTGCTTATTAGACGCGAGGCATATTTGTACACTTGTAATGTTGAGAGACTGTGTGTAATTAGTTTAGCACAGTTAGCTTACTTTAGTTTGTTCGCACATATACATGCAGAAAAATATAAGAAAAAATGTGAACATTGTGCATTAAATATTAACAGTCATACAGTCAAAGACAAAGAATACAAAGATAAAAACAAAGGTTGCATGATTCATCAAAGACTAAGCAGTAATACAACACTGATATAAATCTACAGTTTACATGGAAGTTTATGTTATGTACAAGTTGTTGTACAAGTGTTATAAATCTTTGCTAATTGAAGTTATTGTTCGGGTGTAATTAATGAACTGATCCTGAAACAATACAGGAGAATGGAATTTGCTGAAATCATCAGTTTCCCGACTTTCTGGTTTCTGATGTACCTTTAACATGAATCTATGAAAAAAGGAGCGTGAAAATAGAAATGGGACAATCGTCATATTCAATTTCCAGTGCCACTTTATTTTACAAATTCTGTAATTTCATGTGATTTTCTGGAAAATAACTGATATGGAACTAAATTTTTGGGAAAGGGATTTGTAATTTGTTGCTAATGTTAGCTAATGAAAAACAGACATGGTGTTCATTTAGTATACCAATGAATTAATTCAAATTAATTTCTAGCGTGACCTATTTTAAGTCAGTGCACAGCAGGTCAGCTGAAGATTGTTTATAGAGTAAGAACGCATATAAATGTATGCATATTCAGGAAATCAAGTTTCCAATAAGTTGCTAATGAATGAATATTTACTTGGATTTAAGTGGATTCGTTCTTTAAAGCTGCAATGCAGAACTTTTGTCTCCCCCCTCTGGCAGTGAGAGTAATTACACAAACACTGTCACAGCTTCCACCGTACGATCGCGATGGGCTCTTCCTCCTTCCTGCCTGGTGTTGGGTAATACAGGTAGACTGACCAATCAGAGAACTGTAAGTGAGTGAGCAAGGCTGGTTACTACTTATTTTAAGTACAAATAAGCTGTACTGGCTTCCTATGTATCAGAATCAGAATCAGTTTTATTGCCAAGTAGTTTTCACTTACAAGGAATTTGTCTTGATGTCACAGTGCATCACAAGAAACAACACAAACAAAAGTATACACACAACAAAAATAAAACCAAAAAACAAGAGCAAAGCAAAAGTACATGTACAAGTGAGAAGAAAACTCCAAAGACCAGAATATAAATAATAAATAATATTACAGTAGGAATATGTAAACAGTACGTTGTGTATGAGAGCTGCAGAGTTTAAAGGATATATACAGAGAATATTGACAGGAATGTGCAAATGTTCACAGTATAGATGGTATATGAATGTGCCGATAAAAATAGAAATAAAAAAATAAGATTGCATTAATGTAACGCATTATGAGTTGAGTACTCCGGTGTGCAAAGTTTAGAAAGTGCAGAAGTTTGCAAGTGTGCAAAGTTTACAGATGTGCAATGTATAAGTAGTGATATCGAGTGGAACAGGGTCCATGTCAGTGGAGGTCCCGGGTCTTGTTAATGAATGAATCAAGAATGTCACCTCAGACACCACAACTCCAGCATACTGAGAAATACTGAGAAATTTCCCAGGCGACAGTCAGCATTGTGTGAACTTGTTTGACACGGGCTTGAAGGTAACAGATGTTAATGTTTCTGTAAAAGTCCCACTCTAACTTTACAAGAGATTCCTGTGGAACTGCTTGTAAACTCAACTAACTCAACTGTCTGTATTTTCTCTGTAATTAGTCCCCTTTCCAGGGAAATTTCTGGGAAATTATTGTCAAATAAAGCATTGCCCGATTTCAATCACAAATAAACAAAAATCCCCAAATATATTAAAGTACATCTTACTCTTACTCACCACGCTTTGCACTGTTGGATTTATACTGCTACTGATCATATAGAATAAATAATACTTTATAATGTAATTTATAATAACATTTTCTACTGCACCATTACAATTCACTGTGAAGATTTCCATTGACCAGACAACAGTAACATGAGGCCCTACAGTATTCTCCTCCTCCGTTATCAGACCCCATGTTGAAGCAACAATAAAAACATCGAATTTGGTCCGTGTGGGACTGAAGATCTGATTGTCCGAAGTGGTGCAAAATCTATCCAGAAGCTATTTTCCTGACAAACGGAGAGCACGGTGATTGCGTTCGGGCTGTGAAGATCTGAAATGATTCAATCTAAGTGGGTAACTGTTTCAACCTGGCCGAGGACCAATCCGTTTCTAGGAAAGGAAATAGATTCCATTGGCAAAAACCTGAAATCAGAGTCATCTTTCTTAATCTCTTCCCGGCTTCTTGGAAACGTCCTGGCCTTTTGGAGGGAGTAATGAGCTCACAGGAGAGTTTGATGATCCATGTCCTCGCCCTTTGCTCCAAATACAAGATGTGCCCGACTCCCTCCATATTCAGTGAGAAGTCGAGCTGATCATTTTATGCATCTCAGCTGCCTCAGGCGCAGATGCTACCTGCAGTTTTAAGGCTTATTTATGTTTATGGTTAATAATTATACATCAAATGAAAACAAGATTTAAAGGTATAATATGTAACATTTCTGCATTAAAATGTCTAAAAATGACTATACCTGTTATATGTTTGTATGAGTCGTGTACTTACATTGTCCCAAATGTTTCCAACAGTGTTCAAACCCTGAAAAATCTGTCATTTTAATCAAGGTGCGTCACATTAGGTCGCCTGTCAATGGTGTCATATCCCATTTGTGCATGTGTCAGTGTTTTGGTTGTCTGCCAGAAGCTGTCATGAATTGCGATACACTTTTTAGATCTTAGTTGTTTTTTAACTATATATTGAAGGATTGTAATCATTTGATGCCTGGATCTTAAGTTATCAGAGAAACAAGCTGAACAAGCGTTAGCATTATTTGTCCATCGAACGGTGTCAGAGAAACACGGCTTTTTAATGTGAGACTGATCTATTCTGGGGTTTTTACCGGTCTAGGAATCTGAGCGGTGTAGCCTGATCCAAACAACCTCAGGGAAGCACTGATTTGTAACATAAAACTGCTTTATTCAGTGTTTTAATCGGTTTCGATCACCTGGTCCGTTTGTTTTGGAGAGGAGGAGATCTCTGCAGATAATCCGACTTCCGGTAAAAACCTCCTGAACGATGAAGGAATCCTAACCGGGAGAAACCGACTGCAATGACGGCATTGCTCCGTCTTTTGTTATTGTTTTGATTGAGAGACCCTTAGCGGCAGAAAAGGACTTTTCACAGCAGAGTAGAGAAAAGATTCTGCTGTTGCAGAGCAGTTTGTTGCGTTCACTCACTGTAGCACCTCCAAGCTCTGTATAAAGTGCAGATATCTGGTTTATATGATTTCATAGTTATGAGGAAAATCTAATTCCCAAAATCAAGTGGTGTGTGCTGCTTGGAAAAAAAGAGGCAACACTTTTGTGAATTCTCATAAATACAACAGCCACTCCTTCAGTGTGGATTTTCACTTTAATACAAAATCAATAAAAAAAAACATCCCAGGAACTGTGATATTTTGTGGCAATTGTGCATCGACTGTGAATTATAACTCAGCAGACCGGAGCTTGGTAGTTGAAAGAAGCACATAGGAAGCCACGGTCTGTAAAGTTAATTGAAGACTTACACCAGTTGTTTCCTAATGACCCAGGAACTTAAAAGCAATGCACACACACACACACACACACATGCACACACACAGATATATACACATACACAATGCTTTGACTACCCCGGCTGCATCAGTCATGTTTGTAGAGACGGGGCCATAGCTCATTAACCGTGGTCAGTCTGTGTCCGTGTGTGTGTTTGGCCATGATGCCTTGTCGGGGTGATTAATAGCACTTTCTTCTCAGCACTAGGTTGTGATATGAGTTTCCTATTGTCGGACAAATGACCTCAATTACAACGCCAGAGATCAGACACGAACCGCAAGAAAGCCACTGCTGCTCTGCTCATGTTGCAACGGTTTATTATATTTATCATTGAAATGCATATGACTGGAAAGTTTAAGACCTTTAAAGGCTGTGAGCAGCAGCTTTAGTTAATACGTAGAACGCTGTTAATAAAATATGGTTGTATTATCCACATTAGCTGGGATTGGTTGTAGAGACTGTAATTGTAATTCTTTTTTAACTCGACCTCCGTATGTACGATAAAACTCACTGATAATGGACTGGCACTTAAGGTCTAAACGGTATACACCGTCAGTATATACAAGTACACCAGTATGAATTTGCCCTACGGTATGAATTTTGCCCTGAGCCCTCATGAGTCGGGAAGGAGAGCCAGCCTGTGCCGTCAGAGCGCAGTGGCATTACACACGGCCGTGTGTTTACCTTCATTAAATCTATGGTGGGTGCACTATCCACTCGTCATCCAGACTGCTCGGTTATAACGCAACTCAGCCAGACGTTTCTCCGACAGAGAAGGAGTTGGACGGGACAGTGCTGCAGTGTGTTAATGTAAGTTACCACCATAGTTTACAAACTTCACATGCAGCTTGTAGCCCTTGTAGCTGTTTAGCTATTTGCCATTTTAAAAAGCACCGGAACGAAACCCCCAAATAACTGTAGCTGAATACATGTGTCATTTTGGATCTCAGCTATTTATGATCTGATCCTTGGAGACTTGAGCAGCCTGGTTTGTTCACCAGTACAGGACACAGAGGTTTTATTTCTGAAGATGACACACTGTTGTTATCAGTAACATTAGACATATTGAGGCAGAGAGGCATTGCTTCTCTCTATCCAAGCTGAGGTTCATGTTGTATCAACACACACAGGCACACACGCACGCAGACACACACACACGTGAGACAGCTTTTCATTCTTTAGTTCTGTTATTTTACAGTAGGCTATTAAAAAACATCTACTCTATGTGAAATATGTCCGAGTTAAGAGTACATTATTAGCTGCCATACCAGTGCTTTACCCCTTCAGAAGCATTTATGTTGAAATTGTAGAAGAAAAACAAACATACTGTCATATATACCGTTACCGTCCATGCTTCAAATTATACTGTGATATTAATTTTAGGCCATACCGCCCAGCCCTACTTGCACTGTAATATTTAAAGCTGCACTGATAACTATTTTTATAGAATAGAATTAAGAAATAGAATGAAAGTAGAACAGACATTGAACTGTTTGCCATGGTCATTTGACTAGTACAAAAGAAATTGGCGATTGTTGTTAGTTGTTATGGTGACGGCACCACACGTCAATGTGTGTCACAGGCTGGCTAGTTATCTAGCTTGTCTGTCTCTGGAGCTATCATTCATTGTAGGGACCGTTAGACCCACCAGATAAAAGCATGGTGGAATTAGCAGGCTAGCTAGCTAACTAGTGGACAGCTGGCTAGTTAGCTAGCGTTCTAATTCCACCATCCTTTAATGCTACACTGGTTACAGAAAATGAGCTGAACAAATGTGTCACTCATGTCACTCAGCAATGCGTTTTCTTATGCTGTGACACTAGTGTGTGGATGAAGCATGAAGTTGTTAAATTGTACTCGTTTAGCGGCTGGCTCACCATGCTTTGTACTACTCCACTGCTAGATTGGTCGAACTGAAAACCTCAGTGAGTCTGCGACTTGCCGCAAGTCAGTTTCATTAGCCCGCTACAATGTTCACAGTCCTTTGCAATGGTACACATAAAAATGTCCGCCACACTGATCATCTTGCTATGTTAATTTGAATGGGAATGTCCGTTCTACTCTCATTCTATTTCTGTGGAGTCAAATGTCTGTGTGTAATGTGCTGCCTGTTCTGACGAACTCACAGAGAATTATCACCCAACTTTGCACTTTCCCGCAGCTCGGTGGAGCAAGTTTGTCTTTTTACTGTTTTTTGGTTAACTCCCACAGTTCTCATCAGCATTGTCTCCAGCAGCAGCTTCAGCAAACAAGCTGATGAACTCACTGTAGGCTACATGCTCAGTATCATTGCATTGCATTTTATTATTATATAGGAAAAGATTATAAGTAACTGTGCTACAGTTAAACTGACCTGACTCAGTTAAAACTGGTTTACAGCAAGTTCCTGTTCTCCAGTATATAAAAGACACAATGACATTACAATACAAAAAACATAAACAGCTACACGATAAGAGGACTGAGGTGGAGTAAGCAAGATGAGATTTGTGGTTGCAGGTATGTCCTTCCATCAAATAGTGTTTATGTGCCTGTTTGAAATGTGTAATAGAGGTTATTGCTCTAATGTAATACAGGATCTCATTTCAGATTTTAGTGTATGCCTGAAAAGATGATCACTGACCATAATTGTTTTTGTAAGGTGGCACTGGAATTAGCACACGCTAAATTGATTGATGTCTGTGTTTTGACTCGGAAGTAGAGCAGTAAGTGCTGGAGGGGAGTTATTGTTCTGATAGTAAAAATTAATTGCAAGATTATTTGTGTAGTTCTGAAAAGTCAGGGCATTGGAATGCAAAAGTGCAATGCAGTGGGGGAGGTTGCCACAGATGTTATTGGTTCAGTGGTTATCTCTGTGGTGAGGGACCACATTGGAAGACAGCAGTATGTTGTTGAAATAATGATGCATGGGGAAGATATGGTCTGATGATTTATACATTTCTGGTTGTGTTTCTTCGTAAAGTTATGAATGTGGTTTCACTAAGTGAGATGTGAATCGAGGAATACTCTCGGCATGTTTGTAGGTTTCAGTGATGATTTGCAAAATGAATGGGGCCAGACAGAGGGGTGTAACGCTACTTTGATTCAGTGATCAACTGTCTAATACCATTGATTCATTGTGAAAATCTTTAAGATGATGAAGAAGATTTATTTTCAAATTCCCATGGCAATACCTAAAAGGTCATCAAGGGCTCTTTAAGTTAACTGATAAAAAAGCATTTGGACTTAACATGAGAAATGTGACACTTCATAGTGAACAACAGGAGGTCTACTTTCATTCTTTTTAATAAAAAGATTAGATTGTTTTTCATTTAAATGTCTGGAAGAGCTCAGTTATAAAATTGTCAAATCATATTTTAGTTGCTTTTTGATATGTGTATCAAATAAATGTAACTGATTGTGTTAAATGGGAATATGATATTGTCTCATATTGATCACCGGCCCCTGAATTTAATCAAATAGAATTCTTTGTTGCAGACTTTGTGATATCAGCAAATATCATACAATTGTCCACAGAATCGATATAATATCATATTGTGATGAAACCTGTGATTTACACCCCTAGACATATAGATTTGTTAGGGGGAATGCAAATACTGTATGTACATAAATTCTGTTTCCTGACATTGACAGTTAGATGATTAGATTTAATGTAAATAGTTAAGATCAGAGGAGAGTTTTGAATATATGACATCAGGGTTTGAATTGGAAAGAAAAGGTACAGTGTCATCAGCATATAATAGACCATTAGAGTATTTACACACATTAGGAAGGTCACTGATATACAGAAGAAAGAGTGAAGGACCCAAACGCTGCCTTGTGGAACTCCCATGTTGTTGTTGAGATGTGACTTGACCGTTTTTAACCACTTGAGACCTGTAAGACGTGAGGAGACATCATTATCAGAGAAGAGAAGAGCTGAAATGGATTGGGTTTGTTCAGCAGAATCTGATGATTGACTGTATCGAACATCAAATAGCAGACTGACGAAGTTAGCGACTAAGTAGTGAACATCGTGGAACATAGATAAGATACCACTTCATTAATCCCTCATGGGGGAAATTCCAGCATTGGAAATATTGGACTTAACATTCATCATGTGGACAGAGACATAGCTCATTTTGCTCCACGTCTGTGTGTAATAGGAAAGTGTACTCAATTATAATGTGATTTAGTGATCTACAGCCTGATGTCCATTCAGTGTTTTTTAAGGAATTTAAATAACTTTAAATATTATTGCAATTGCTTACTGTAGCAGTCCAAATTGGATTACTAAATTAACAAAATTAGAGGACAGAATATATAACCTTGCACGCACAATCCATCTTGCCAGGTTTCAAGATATGCATTTGTGGTAGGACACCGGATAACTGGACCAATCAGCGTCCTGTGAGGAGCTGGCAGCTACGAGCGTGAGCTACGAGAGAGTTTGTTAAAACCAACAATGGCGGCTCTGCGTCCTGTGAGGAGCTAACGGGTACGGCCGTTGTTTAGGTGTGTGAGTTGTGTGACTGTGACAACAATGGCGGCTCCGCGTAGATTAGTGTTGTCAGGATACCAAAATTTTGACCTTGATACCGATACCAGGTTTAGTATCATAATACTACTACTGAAACGATACTCAATAACTTAATTATATCAGAAACACAATGTCCAATATGCTGTTGAAAATGAGACCCACAGAGTGTCCAAAATACATTTACATTGAAGTCTTAAGTATTTTATTTTTAAATGTCATACATATCAGGGCACATTGCTAATATATGGTTGTATTTATTGGGTGAAATGTTAATATATTATGTATTATAGTCCTGCCTGTACAATGTCCATGTATTATTCTATGAATGTTTCCAAAACAACAAACCATGATTCTACCAACAGACTATTTCCACCCAAAAGTTACTGCAGCAACCAAAGCACTGTTTTCTTTCTCAGCCAGGGGTGTTATGTTTACGATGGCTAATATTATGTTCGCTAAAAGTATATTTGCCTTTTTTACTCACCGTTCTGTATGTCCCTGCAGAACCACCATTGTTTACAAGTGATACATAGCTGCCACAGCACTAGCGTAGCTTGTAGCCCTATGCTGTTTCATCCATTTGTCTGTAGTTTTTTATGACATATTATTTTCAGTTGTTTATTTTACAAAATGTGCTTCAAGAGCTGCCTGCAGACGTATTAAAAAACTCTGAAAATGGAGGGAATATTATACTGATCTCTCAAGATTTGTTTCTATACTTTCATGTCATCACATACTGTGTGGGCTGCTCAAAAATGAACAGCCTCTAAACTTTGTTAAAACACTCCTAAAACGGGCATAGTGTACCAAAGGCATCTCAAAGTACCTTCCTGAAATACACAGCAGATGTGAATATGATTAGCCTTATTTAGCTCGCCTCATCTCTTGTTCACTTAGTGAACTGTCACACGGAACATTTTGTGAAGACCAGTTTGCTTGAAAACAGCTTCAAAAATAATTAGATGCTTTGGAGTTCTGTCAAAACACTGCAACAGCAATTAAAATTTGAGTATGCTTCAAAAAACACCTAAAGGTGACATTATGGAGCTTGTTAAATTGTTAAATGTCAGATCGAATTGAAAATACCATATAGAGACGGAAACTTCAGACACAAGCAAAGGTGCGTCTGCAGTAAACAGACAGCAAAGTGTCAATCTGACTTTAATCTCTTCCTGTTGTATCCCGCATCTTTCTTCCTCTATCTACTTATCTACCTCTCTGGGTGTTTTTCTCTCTGACTCGGGCTCTCCTGCTATCCTCCTCACTTTCTCTCTCAATTAAATCACCGTGACCTCCTTCCCCAACCTCGGCGCCCTCCCCCACCGAGTCAGGTGTCAGCTCTTTACCAACCTCCAGCGCAGCGTTGCGTGCTGGTATGTGTGTAAGTGTGATCACCCTGCCAGCAGCCAGGTAAAAATAGGTGCCTTATTTATTCTATTAGGGCCTGTCATTTTAACAAAGAAGCAGCAGAGAAAGTCTCGCTCCGGGGCAAAAGAGAGTGGAGCAGAGGAGGAGGAGGAGGAGGAGAGCGCTAACCTCCGTGACCCCCCTCCACACCCGCACGCAACACACACACACACACACACACACACAACACACACACACACCTCAGACGAGAGCCACCTGCCCTGCCTGGTTACCAGCTGGGAATCATGCAACGCTCACTGT